>JAODAL010021998.1:0-65730 GCA_025379985.1 Phyllomedusa bahiana
GCCGGCAGTAGTGTGGCACGAGCGGGTGTTCAGTGCGGCGGGGGCCATCGTTACCCCAAGGAGAACCCGCTTGTCCACGGAAAATGTGGAACGACTGACCTTTGTCAAGATGAATCAGGCATGGATCAGCCAGGATTTCCACACACCAATGCCTTAGGCGTCAGACTACATCCGCCATGACGCCTCACCCAAACTGTGAGAAATGAGTCTGGGTTCAAACTACCTGCCTCAGCCACTATTATGATGCCGCCACCCGCCTGATGCCACACATCTGCTGACAGTTTCTCCATCTGCCACCAACCATCTTTAACAGGGACTGGTATTGCCACCCACCTCCACACTGGGTGGCCACTCAGTCATTGTGCCACTGTCTGACCTCATGCTGCTGCTGTGGCTGCTGCTGTGACCTCCACACTGTCATTGTGCCACTCTCTGACCTCATGCTGTTGCTCCTGCCGCCGTCACCTCCACTCTCTGTCATTGTGACACTCTGTGGCCTATTTTTGCCACCTCCAGAATGTCATTGTGCCACTGTCTGACCTCATGCTGCTGCTTTGGCTGCTGCCGTGATCTACACTCTGTGTGTCTGTCCCACTCTGTGGCCTACTCCTGTTTTTGCCACCTCCAGAATGTGATTGTGCCACTGCCTGACCTCATGCTGCTGCTGTGGCTGCTGCCGTGACCTCCACACTGTGTCATTGTCCCACTCTGTGGCCTACTCCTGTTTCCGCCACCTACAGAATGTCATTGTGCCACTGTCTGACCTCATGCTGCTGCTGTGGCTGATGCCGTGACCTCCACACTGTGTCATTGTCACTCTGTGGCCTACTCCTGTTTTTGCCACCTCCAGAATGTGATTCTTCCACTGCCTGACCTCATGCTGCTGCTGTGGCTGCTGCCGTGACCTCCACACTGTGTCATTTTCTCACTTTGTGGCCTACTCCTGTTTTTACCACCTCCAGAATGTGATTGTGCCGACGCCTGACCCTCATGCTGGCTGGCTGAGTGGCTGCTGCCGTGACCTACCCACTGTGTCCATTGTGCCACTGTCTGGAACTCATGCAGATCTGCGTGGCTGCTGCCGTGGACACACACTGTGGTCATGTCCCACATCAGTGGCCCTACTCCCTGTTATTTGCCAACCATCCTGAAAATAGTCTTTGTGCCACTGATCTGACCTTCAGTGCTGTGCTGATGTGGCTGCTGCTGCGTGACCCACCCACTTGTGTCATGTGTGACCCCATTGTCTGACCCCTCATCGCTGCTGGCTCGGTGGCTGCTGCCGCGGGTGCCCACATACACAGTGTCTGTCATTGTTGCCACAGTCTGACTCATGGCTGCTGCTGTGGCTGCGTGCCTGTGACCTACACACTGGTGCCTAAGTTCACACTGTTGATCTACTCCTGTTTTTATGCCACCTCCGAATTCGAATTGTCCACCTCCATCTGAACCACATTCTGCTGTGGCTAGCCGCCGTCCCTCCATACCTGAGCTCTCACCGCAGCTTGTTTTTTTTTCCTGTAGCTTTATCGCTGCCATTACTTTATCAGGCACATTCCCCCTTCCAGTTTTTTGCTGCATTTTTTGCCCTTTTAAGTGCCCCAGGAGAATTTTATATGAAAGCGAAGTCTAAAGAGCTGGGTCGTGCAGTCATATGCGTCCTCATACAAAACACACATTGTATGAAGAACAAATCAAGCTCCCTGTCTCTTGTGCATATTAAAGCATTGCTGTGCACAATCTTTCTAAAGAGCACCCTGCAGGCTCTGTGCCAGGCCTAGAAATAGCTTTTAAATTTAATGTGATGACGTAAGCGAAGTAAATTCGAATGGAGTTATTTTCTGCCGTGAGAAATACGGCCGAGAGAGGAAACGAAACGGAATAATTCGGGAATTCGTCTTGCCATCTCTAATTTGTATCCCTAATCTGTGCAAGTGAATATTCGTGTAATAAGAGGGTATTCTACATCTAAGGTATAAAAAATATAAAGTGGTTCTCCTGGTTTATAAACCCCGAGATAAAATAGTAATAGAGCTCCCTCCTCGAATCTCTTAAAAAACTTTTTATTTTTATAAACATTAGACTTAAGCCATTACAAACTAACAAAATACTATACATAAACTATAGGGTACAGAGATATTTCATCCCAACACTAAAGAGAAAAAATCCCTTTAAAAAATGTAACTTTTAAATAATTTTCTATAAAATCCCTCGATATAGAAATATTTTTAAAACACTTACAATACTATATCAAATAGGCATATTTACTTACCTACCCTGATAAGCCGCAATCAGTATTCTTATACGGATGGTAGGTTTGTAGGTCCTTTTAGGAGAAGCAGCATTGTTTCCAATCTAGATGGAATATGGATTACATTAATCTATCCCTATGACTATTATACCTTAACCTATCCCTACCTAAATGGAGGGCCAACCAGCTCTGAGAAGATGCGACCCACAACTGCACAAGCCCCAAAAAGAAAGACACTAATAAGTATCGCTATTTGTTAACCTGGAGCTTTCCTTGGGAGGGAGACGAGATAAGTCATACCAATATGCATAAATTTACGCCAGACTCGACGTTTCTGTTCTCCGTAGGATAATAAATATTCCACGAGCCTCATGTGGAGGTTATATGTCAACGAAAAAAAGTGCATCAATCCACCGGGTCATATGGTAAACTTGTTGCGTCAAAATGGAACTACTCACGTCCATCCTGATTCTTCTTGATTAGGGGCGGACCCTCAGTATGCCCAACTTTCTCACAAGCACAAGTTCTGTAGTAAAGCCCCAGTGCATTACATATTCTACACCAATGAGGCACAATAGAAGTACAATACTTTCACAGTCACAGCCTATCCAAAGATTGCGGTCATACAATAACACCTGACCATTGTTATTCCCTATCACCCATTGGATTCAAGGAGCTCCCTTCTCGAATTCGGTCCCGGCGTCCGGATACTGGAAACTGACGCATGCCCAAGCATAAGTTAGAGCACCGCAGTAGTCTTGCGCGGGTGTCCCCTGGATCGCCGGCATGTCCCATGATTACTCACAGCGCGCGGGTGTCAAGTATGCGCCGCGGACAGAGTTAACTTGCTAAGTCCTGATCCTTCTCATCGCGCATGGTCCAACTTTCAACACTGCAACACGGTGTCCCGTTGTGTGTGCTGAATAGTCACTAACTTTCGCATGTCGACGACCGAGTCTAGCGACTCTAAGATCAGTCCGATCATGTCCAACCAAGACCTAACATCGTTACAACACTAAATAGATACATATTAAGTTTTGTATCCTGGCTTAATTAGAAGATACAGGATCTACTTTTAAATGAAACAAAAGCTATCCACACTAGTGACATTTATTGCTGAGGATAAATACTACCTTATATTTAAAATCCGACGCGATGGAACTATTTCTAGAGAATGGGAAGCCCATAACTTCCACATAACTAAAGGGTAAATGAGGACGACTGATTATTAAAGTAAAAAATAACACATTGTTAAAACCTTACCACTCCAAATTCAAGCAAACACTGATAGGATCAAAGGGCGGCACTATTCAATCCAAAAGAACACGCAGAAATATATTATTTTATCATTAAGAGCCATTTGGATTTATACTGTTTTATGCCGATAAAATACCAAAACACTCTTTAACTTAGATTTTGTTGGTCCCAGTCTCCTCCTCTCAGGGGTTTCTGTTCCTACTATCAATTCCAATAAATTGTCAACAAATCCACACATACCATTGTGTAAGCAGAGCAATATGTTTCGGCAATCGGTTGGGTATCCAGCCATTCTCGCCCTAACGTCACCTATATGGTCACCTATCGTCGACATTCGCATTTTCTCTTTTGGTCCTTTGCCCACATACGTTCAGCAGTTGTGACAATCCGGCGGCATATTTGCTCAAAATAGATTACTCCTGAAGTTGTGCATTTAAATGAAATTTTTGATCTCAAAGCTTTCACTATGTCCGTTACAACACTTTCAAATCCTTTACACTAATGATATTGCTTACAGAATTTACATTTCCCACATTGAAACAACCAACTGGCTGTCTAACGCAACCATGCTCTCCCTCGTGTCTTATTGGTGCCAAGATGACTCTTCAACCTACATAAATCCCGATATCACAGCAAATACCTATTCCGTTAATGTGATTAATGGTCGTATTCAGTAGCAAATTTCTCAAGGTGTTATTCCCTGTAAAAGGATTTTCCAGAACTTTAACTCCAAAGATCCCTTTTACTTCAAAACGGATTTATTCGTGTCGACGATCCCCTATGAAATTCCTCACATCCTCATCCTTGTCTTTTTCACTTTCGGTGTCAATAAGTGTATACCACTCTTGCCTCAAGGCCTCTTGAAAAGCCTGTTAGGACTTGTTTGGATATCCTCTCTTTAGGAACTCCTTCCAATTCCTTGGGCTTGTGTTTTGAATGAATCCAATTCCGGTAGCACATACTCCTAAGTGCGGAGATACTGCCCCTTTGAATTCCCCATTACAAAGGGGCTGGATGGGCAACTTTCCCCATTTCAGAGATTATTTGTTAGCTGTGGCTTTTTCGAGACACTTATCGTGCCAAAAAAAAAAAATCAAAAAAAAAGAAAAGTAAGGTTGTAGATCGATTGTTTTTAATATCCAAAACATCCAGGAAAGGGCATGGTTCTACTCATTCACATCCATAGGTAGAAATGTAAACCAATGGAATTACATATTGCAGGGCTATCCCACAAATTCCCTGCATTACCCCAACGAATCGTCCCCACCATAGGATGAAGATAACATACAATAAACTAACCCACAGCAAGAAGTTTTTGATGTGTAAATTCATCAATTGCTCGGGAGAAGACAACCGTGTCTATCACCCACCAGCCCAGGAACACGTTTGTTTGCGTACTGTGGGAGCACAAGGGCTCCCATCGCCGTGCCCCTAGCTGGTGGGTAAATTTTTCTCCATCAGAAAAGGAAGTAATTTCCTGTGTAATAACAAAGACAACAATCTCCAAAAACGAAGTCACTATGTGCAAGATTGTAAGCCGCCGTGAATCCAAAAAATATTTAGATGCCCTTGTCCTATATCATGGGGAATCGATGAATAGAGAGGCCTCCACCATCGAGCTCACCAATATCACATTAATCCCCCAATGTGCAGTCCCTCCAACTCAAAGGAGGTCCATGGGTGTCTCTAACAAAAGAGGTGTAATGTGACAACAAATCTCTTAATACCGTGATCCACATATGTTCCTGCTCTCTGCGTGAGGTTATCTATTCAGAAACTATGGTCCTCCCCCTGAGTGGTGTGAGTCCCTTGTAGGAACATTGGGCAAGTCCATAAAAAGTGGCAATCGCTACTGGAAAATCCTTACAAATGAATCGTAATTCTTCATTTGCTAATGACAAATGTTTTGTCCACGCTTTTTATCTGCTATTCCATCAGCTCATTTTCTGAACTGGCAGTGAGATCTGCCCTCAGTACTATTCATAACATTTTTTATCCTCAGAATCTTTTTTTATAAACACATGTCCTTAGTACATTTCTCTATCAAGAATCATACAACATTACCTCGTCCCTTATCTGAGGGTTTGATAAATGATTTCTTGATTAGGTTCCAAGGATTTTTAACGCCATCCTCTCACCCCTTTGTAACATTATTCCTAATGTCCCCAAGGGGTGATTAAGATCTCAGTTCACTCTCAACCAACTTCAGGAATGCATCAATGCTTGAAAATGGTTTAGGTGGGGGTGTAATATTTTTTACTTCTAGGTCTAGACTGCTTTACCGAGGCCTTTCACCTATTATTCTTGCAGGTCTCCTCAATAAGAGATCCATGCAGGGTTCTTACTCCAAGAAAGATCACTCATTTCAATGTCCATATTCCTGCATTCTGCAATATCTGCTCATGAACGGGAAAACTTTTTTTCCATTTGATTTTTCCTTACAAAGAGATTAATATCATTAATCCAGTGAAAGCTGTTGTAATAGTTTACTTGGGCACATGCTGCCCAAAAGAGAGACCATTTTTTTATTACCTGTTATTTCCTTGTTTTTAATTCAAATTTATGGAGATTTAATGATCTCCATCATCATCTTCTAATTTGGTTTGTTGCGTGGGGGATATTGGGATTGAAATTGGCATTTTCGGTTGCCTAAAAAAGACCCTCGTCCCAGAACCCATCATTGAGGCAGAGAGGATGATGTAGAGGAAACATCTGCCGTCCATCCCCTCCCCCTTTATAACGTCTCCTTTGTATTATTTGATTATTCCTCACAGTCCCTGACAGTTTCTGTCAACGTCGGAGTTACTCTAACTCCGCCTCTGCAGACGAATATATCAGTATCCACTTCACGTTTTTTATTGGTGTATTCCGGGTGGTTAGGAAATTGTAAGCTCAGCCCCTCTCTGAAAGTCCTCTGAGATCTCCTCACAAAAAAATATTTTTATTATCCTAAATATAATTTATGAATGTTTACACCTAATATAGTTGTGCAGCTTCAAATTCCTTATTGTTATACACAGGTATCAGCCTTATAAAATTTAAGAGCTAAATCAATATCTTCTTTTCAATTTCTGGTAGTCCAGGTCTCCCAATCTAAGTTTTTCTTGCCTCTACTAATAGAGTCATGTACCATCGAGGCTGACCTCAATTGCCTCCTGTATCCCATTTCTTAGGAAGGCCTCTCCGAACATAGTCTATCCGCTGGAAATCGGTTGTCGACCGTCAGTCCCTTGGTACAAAATTCTTCTCCGTGTTTAATATAACTTTTACGTAGGGACTGAATTTCCCCACCCACGAGACTAGTATACTCCTTATAACTCTCGTAATAAATCGCTAAAGGACGATTTAATTGTGCGTTGGGTAATAAGTTTGACATGATAAGTGTTTGTCAGAAAATACCTCCTTTGCATCTGCTAACCACCCATCAGTGTTAATGCTTCCTGTCAAAAAGCAGGCCATTTACATGCAGAAAAATATATACAAACTAGAAAAAATCTATACATAAACTATAGGGACAGAGATATTCATCCAAACTATAAAGAAAAAAATCCCTTTAAAATTTAACTTTTTAATAATTCTAAAATCCTCTCGATATAGAAAATTTTTTTAAATTAAACCACTTACAAGTTACAATACAAAATAAGGCATATTACTTACCACCCGCTGATACCGCAATCAGTATTCTTATACGGATGGTGTGGTTGTATGTCCGTGGTTTAGGAAGGCAGCAATGATTCCCAATCAAGATGAATATGGAGTTACACTAATCTATCCCTATACTACTATACGCTAACCGTATCCCTACCTAAATGGGCCCAGCCGCTCTGAGAGAGAGCTACCCCACACTGCACAACCCCTAAAGTAGTATCTAATCGCTATTCCCTGGAGCTCCTATGGGAGCGAAGTAAGTCAACCAATATACCATAAAATACCCAGACTCGTTTCTCCCTTAGAGATAATATATTCTCCTCTCCTCATGGGTTATATGGCAACAAAAACAGTTCATCAATCACCGTGGTCTATATGAACTTGTTGCGGTCCAAAAACTGGAACTAATCACGTCCATCTCACTCAGTATGCCAACTTATCTCAACATGCACAGTCTAAATAAGTCCCAGTGCATTACAGTTCTAGCACCAATAGAGACAATAGAATACATTACCACTCACAGTCTAATCCAATGCGGTCATGTCAGTAACACTGGTAAACACCTATCCAATGGTCAAATGCCCTATCACCCCATTGGATTCGAAGGCTCCCTTCTCGAATTCGGCGGCGTCCGATACTGGAAAAGCGCATGGCCCAAGCCCATAATTTAGAGCGCGCGTGTCTATGCGGGTGCCTCTGATCGCGCATGTCAGATTGACGTCACAGCGCTCGTGTCAGTATGCGCGCTCGTACAGTTACTTGCAAAGGGGGTCTGATCCTTCTTCTCGCGCATTGTCCAATTTTCATCACTGCACATTACCAGGGTGTCCGTGTGTATGCGAAGTAGTTCACTAACCGAGTACTCCGTGCATGTCCAGTACCGATTCTGCGTCATCTAAGTCCGTCCGATCATGACAACCAGACTACATCAGTTACAGACATTCGCTAATAGATACATTATTAAGTTTTGGTAGCCTGTCATAAGTTAAAAGATACATGATCTACATTTAAATAAAACAAAAGCTTATCTCAACTAGTGACCATTTATTGTCTGTAGTAAAATCTATCCTTTAGTATTTAAATCCTGCCGATTGAACTATTTCTAGGACGAGGGAACCATACTCACATACTAAAGGGTAAAAAGGACGACTAATAATTAAAGTATAAATACTAACACAGTTAAACGCTTACGACGCAAATTCAAACAAACACTGATATGGATGCAAAGGCGGGCCACTATAACAAGATCCAAAAAACACGGCAAAATTATTATATTCCATTTAAGCCATTGGATTTAAAACTGTTTATCCGATAAATCCAAAAACACTCTTTTCGTAGAATATGAGTTTGTCCCAGTCTCGCACCTCATCATGGGGTTTCAGTGTAAACTACATCATTCCAATATATTCAAGAGACCAAAAGAGAATTGCGAAGTACGAATAGGTGACAAGATAGGTGACGAGGTTAGGCCGAATGGCGATACACCGATTGCAAACATATTCAATGGCTAAAACACAATGGCTTGTGTGGATTTGTTGCAATTTGTTGGAATTTGATGATAAGAAGGAAACCCCTGAGAGGTAGGAGACTGAGTACCAACAAATTCTACGAAAAGAGAAGTTTATATGTTTATCGATAAACAGTATAAATCCAACAGGTTAAATGAAAATAAAAATTTTGCGTGTTTATTGGATTGAATAGTGCCGGGCCTTTCAGCATCCTATCAGTGTTTGCTTTGAATTTGGTAGTAAGGTTTAACGATTGTTATATTATACTTTAATAAAAGTCGTCCATTTACCCTTTATTAGCTGTGAGTAGGGTTCCCTCATCTAAAATAGGTTCCACGCGATATAATTATAAGGTAGAATATACCTACAGCCATAAATGTTCACTAGTTGTTGATAGGCTTTTGTTTATTTAAATGTAGATCCTTGTATCGATTTAATTAAGGCCAGGAGTACAAACTTAAAATGTATCTATTAGCGATGTAACGATGTAGCGGGTTGAACATGATCGGGTACTGACTTAGAGACGCAGAACGGTCTGACATGCGGAGTTAGTGACATATCGCCCACACGACGGACACGGTGTTGCAGTATGAAATTGACCATGTCGCGATTGAGAAGGTGATCAGACTTAAGCAAGATAACTGTCCGAGCCGCATACTGACACGCGGCGCTGTGACTAATCTAGTACAATGCCGTATCAGGGCACTCCGCATAGACACGCGCGCTCTAACTAATGCTTGGGTCATGCGCAGTTCCAGTATCCGTGACAGGCCGAATACGAGAAGGGAGCCTTAGAATCCTAATTGGATATATGGATAAACCAAATGGAAGAGTTTATGAATGTGACCGGCCATTGTATAGACTGTGAGTGAGTAATTTGTAATTCTATTGTACACCCGATTGTAGTAGAATTGTAAGCACTGGCTTTAAAAGACTTGAGCAATGTTGAGAAAAGTTGGCTACTGAGGGAATGTGGGCCGTGATTAGGTTCCAATTTGGACGCAACAAGTTTACCGATATGACCCTGTGATTGATGCACTTTTTTGTTGCCATATAACCCACTGAGGAGAGGAGTAAATTTATTATCCTCGGAGAAACGCGATCTGGGTAATTTATGGAATTTGGTATGACTTATTCGCTCCCATAGGAGGCACCGAGTGAAAAGCTATTTAGTCTACTTATAGGGGTTTGTGCAGATGTTGGTCGCTCTTCTCAGAGGACGGTGGCCCATTTAGTTAGTGATAGGTTAGGTATAAGTAGTATTAGGGATAGATTACTGAATCCATATTCATCAGATTGAAAACATTGCTGCTTTTCCTTACCCGGACCTAGGCAACCACGCATCCGTACTAATAATACTGTATTGCGGTAAATCGGTGGTAAGTAATATGGCCTATTCTGATATAGTATTGTAAGTAGTTTAAAAATTTTCTATATCGAGAAAAGTAATTTTATAAAAATTATTAAAATTTACATTTTAAAAGGGATTTTTTTTCTTGTTATAGATTTAGACTTAAGCCATTATCCAATAAAATGGATAGTTACTTGTAAAAGTAGTTGGACCCCCTCTATAATGGTCTTCTCCGGTGAGGTTTTCCTTATCCTTGTGGAGTTTCGGAAGATGATAACAAAAATGAGGGTACTCGTTTCCTGTATAAAAATGAACAATTTGGTTTTTTATCATATAGTTCACATTTTTATAAGCTGTATTCTACAAACTCATACAGCATTTTTATGATCTTTTTTGCGCAGGAAGATCTTCATCACAAGGAGTATAATACTTGGACTCAGACAAAATATTTAGGGATTCCCTGTGATAGTCACTATAATTCAATATGACTTTTCCCTCCCCCCCGCCCACCCTTTTCTGCAGGACGAATTACAATATCCCTATTGTCCTGTAAGGTTCTGAGTATTTTGTCTACACAATTTCTGAGTAGATTATTATATAAGAGTTTGTCTAACTGATCTGTAGGAAAGCCTATGTTGATTTGTTAATTTCCAGTATGTGATGAAAGCTCTTTTTCCAACTAATGGAATACGCTTAACGTTTACCTGTCCTTGTATTTAAAGACTCAGTTCTGGATTGTCTTTCACCCCTGAGGAAGCGCTGATTTGGGCATGAAACACATTGTGCTAAGTTATATGTTTCATAGTTGGAAGTGTTGGGTTGTACTAGTTTTATACGGGAGTAGTGGATTATCCATACTCTCTAATAAAAGTCTTTTTTAACTTAATTAAGATCTCCAGAACTTCCTAATTACACTAACAGGCACCTGGCGCCGATACGTCCTTTTGCTTTTTTCTATTTTATTTACCCGGCTTTTGAGGAGTTCGGGATTGTTTGCATTGAGTGGCTGCCGTGCTGAACAACGAGGAGGGAATACTCCTATCATTTACTATTGGCAAAGTTGGGTGTTGTGCCCCTAGTTGTTGCACAACCTGATCAGGTAAAGTGAATATGCTACTTGCCTGATTCCGTGTATAGATTAACTTAACTATTGTGCGCCTCTCTTCGTTTTTTGTTTCCTTTTCTATATTTGTAATCGGAGCTATCTAGGAAAGCTGCCAATTGAAGACACGGGCTGCCAGAGGTTGTTGCTTTCTGTCTTACTAACTCGGAGTTTGGAATCACGAAGATTGTGTGGCTGCTGAACTGAACACCTTGGAGAGACTACTCCCATCATCTATCATTGGGGAAATTGGGTGTGGTGCTTTTTTAGTATCACACTGTGGCTGCTGAACTGAACAACTTGGAGAGACTACTCCCATTATCTATCATTGGGGAAATTGGGTGTGGTTCTGTAAAGTCTGATATACATATACAGTATATGAGTGTTGTATACTTTTATACCTTTGTACTTTTCAAATTCTAATTTTCCCTGCTACTAAACCTGTTCAGCTATAAAACTATGCAATATAAGATGGCGCCGACATCCTGTGTACCGCACCCAGATGACGTCAAATATTTTCTGGAAATCACATGTTTTACCAGAAATAAGAGGACTTACAGGAAACTACCCGAGATGACGTCTGTACAGTGGCAAACCTAAATTGGTCAGAAGTCGACTACAGAGATGTCTGATTTGTTGCAATAATAACCACGCCTTAACCATGCCCCTTCCTTTCCTGTGTATATATATTTGTGCACATAATAAAACTCCAGGAAGTGCTGATTGGATCAGGGTGAGAGCATGAGCTGGGTTTGAAACGGAACTTTGTATCTGTGTCATTCTAGCACAGTGCACACATGCTATATTTGAGATTGGGAGTAACTGGCTGACCTGGGTATTGTCGTTTTCACGACCACGACAGTGCTTCTTAGTATCACACTACTCAATTAGCTGCTGTTTTGAGACTTGGACTGCTAGAAACAAGATTGGGAATCGGAGTTGTTGAGGAGCTTTCCTTTTGACGATCAGGCTGCTGAAGAGCGTGCAGAGGCAACTTCAATACGAGTGTGTGAAGTGATTGAAGACACTCACAGCGGGGAAACGCTGTTGTCTAGTTGCTGCAAAATCTGGATTTTGAGGAGACACATAGCGAAGTGGATCGATAACATCTATTATCCTCCATTAACGAAGTTGAGAGTTGTGCCTCTATCTTGTTGCACAACCAAATAAGGCAAGTGCATTACAGTTCTGCTCTTCTCTCTATTATTACTGTCTACACGATTGTGTGTTTATTTTTGTTTGCTTCCATATAACATCGATTGGAGAATTATTACTATTTCTGAGCTGAACTGAAATTATGGAATACTTCAGAAATCGTTTTCAAACCAGGGAAAATCTCCTGAAACAACTTACAGAAGATCAGGAGATTAATGTGGATATGCAGATTAATAATGTTTTCTCAGAAGAAGATGTGGTGACTATGACCTCCCTATTTAATGATTTAGAATGTAAAATGTGTTCAGAAGCCCAACATAATCTAGATATTATGTTCCTTAATTTGTATACCCAGCTCAAAATTATTCCCAAAGGCTTACGCATCGATATAGCACCTACGTTTCAAAATGATGAAAGGTTTGCTTTAGAATGGAATAATGTAATATCAGCTTGTTCCCTCACCCTGATTAGTCTGTTGATTAGTAAAAGAAGGGCTTTAGTTGAACATCTTACAGAGGATATAGGATCCATTATGAAAGAACTAGCAAGGTTTGAAGAACACAAGGATTTTAATAAAATAAACAATAGAGTTACAAATGAGATATCTAAATATGAATGTAAACTATTCTCCTGCAAAAAAATGAAATTAAAAAGGGATAAAATTGAGAAAATGAAAAATTTAGAGACCCAAGCCTCTGACCAACCAAAATCTTTAGATCGGGGTCAACAACTACAAAATAATCGAACGCCCAGTTATAAATCTAGGACACCCTCATTTGTTAATTCAAAATCCAAACGGGAGTGGAACAAACCCACTGAAGCTGCACAGTGCAAAGATAACAAAATAGGTACTCATCAGGAAAATCCCAATAAAGACTCTTTATTGGGTATTGGTACTACCAATAATGGGTCCATATCGAGCAATATTTGTATAGATGGAAATACCGTAAGTCCCAGAAATATGGAGATTATAGTTCAATCTTCCGTTGACAGTGGTAATATTGTAGATTACACTAATATGGGGGCAAGACCTAAAATAAAAGGACCAAAAGAGATCATCAGCTCAAAATGAGGGCCCAAGAGAGGGGACTTCAATCCAGAAATTAACGTATTCACCAAAAATGATACCTATTATTCCGGATCTACTCTTAATGTCCATGGATAAAATGTCAGAATATGAGAAGAATGGGATTAAGTTTATCGCGTTAGATCAAATAAATACGAAGGATGTGGTGGACAATGCTTTTGAACAAGGTCTAGGTTTAGATTTTACTTTACATGAAATTAATGATCTCACTTTATTAGAACAACACACTAATACAGTTTTATCAAACGATACACCTGAAAGAACAAGTATCTCATTGATTGATCTCACGTTAAATGAGTCCAGTGCATCTATGGTGGAGCTGACACAAAAGGCACAGTACATTAAAGAAAAATTTGATAAAATCAAAAAAGAACATAGAGAAAAAAATAAGGGGCGGGATTCACTTTCATCACAAAATAGTTTACTAGAAACTTCACAAAATAACACTTGGGAAAATAATGAAGTATTCACATCCAATAATACCTTTATGCCATCTTTTTTAGAAATGGGCAACATTTCACCAAACACGATAATGCCGCAAAGCACCCAGAACCCCTTAAAAAGAAAAAGTTCCACAAAGGAAAGAGGGCTGGGGCCAGTTGGCAAAAAAGAATGCAAGAGCAAAACTTAGGAGGGGCTAAGAAAGGAAAAGGAGAAAATCTCGGACAAGGCGCTATAATACAGGATAATACTAGATTAACAGACCATGGTATTTTTAATTTGTCAGTTTATAATCTATCTGTAGCTGAGATTAATCTGCTTTCCAAAGGACTTTATTTCTGCCCTACCAATGATAGGATAGATAATTTTGAATTGTTTCTTGATTTAAATCACCTAACACCTAAGTTGACACTAATTGCGATTTTTTGAAATGAATCCAACTAATAAATGGGATTCAGTAATGGATGAAGTAAATAAAATGGGAAGTGAGGTACAGCATAATTTTAGACCCAAATCCAATTTTTACCCCATTCAAGCACAAGGCCATCTATTAAAGACGTTCCATGAACTGATGGTGGAAGAATTTCGCCTTATTGAACCACAAAAAGGCACGACTAATATAACTAGGGAGGAAAAAAATGCAATCAGATCCTTACAGGACCATAGGGATATTGTAATTCGGCCTGCAGATAAGGGGGGGGGGGATAGTCATTTTGAATTATAGTGACTATCATAGGGAATCCCTAAATATGCTGTCTGATTCCAAGTATTATACTACTTGTGATGAAGATCTTCCTGCAAAAGCTCATAAAACGCTGTATGAGTTTGTGGATACAGCTTATAAAAATGGAACTATAGATAAAAACACCAAAATGTTCATTTTTATACAGGAACCGAGTACCCCATTTTTCTATCATCTTCCGAAACTCCACAAGGATAAGGAAAAAACCCCCGGAAGACCCATTATAGCGGGGGTCAACTCTTTTACAAGTAACTTATCCCATTTTATTAATAGATGGCTTCAGTCTTATGTAATAAAAATAAAAAGTTTTTTAAGAGATTCGGGGGAGTTAATTACTATTTTATCAGGTTTTAAACCAGAACCACATTATATTTTTTTAACTTTAGATGTAGCATCCCTATACACGAATATCTTGCACAGATTAGGGATACAATGCATGTCATCTATTTTAGAATTTGACCCAAATATATCTGAATCTTTTAAGGAGTTTTTAGTAACAGGGATCAAATTTATTTTAGAAAATAACTTTTTTTTAAATACAAGGACACCTGGTATTGGCAACAGAATGGCACAGCCATGGGTACGAAAATGGCGCCTGTTTATGCAAATCTTTTTATGAGCTGTTTTGAGGAGGAGTTTATCTATTCCATTTTCTAACAATATTTTAACATATAAAAGGTTTATAGACGATCTGTTTATAATATGGAAAGGGCCTGAGAAAGAAATTGAAAAATTTGTAGATCACCTCAATGGGAATAATTGGGGTCTGTCGTTTATATCTCATAGTAGCCCCAATTCCATATAATTTTTGGACTTAATTATTACTAAAGGAGAGACTAAATTTATTACGGAAACATTCTTCAAATCCGTTGACATTAACAGTTTTATAAATTTTAACAGTGCCCATCACAAGCCGTGGCTATTGAGCATTCCGTATTGCCAAATGAAAAGAATGAGAAAAAATTGTACGGAAGATTTTAAATATAAAAAGCAGTTGAATATTTTAAAAAGTAGGCTTTTACAGAAGAATTATCCTAAGAAATTGTTGGAGGATGCAGCTGAAAAAACTGATAGTTTAACACAACAACAATGCTTAATTCCCGCATCTAGGGAGGTGAAAGAGCAGAATTTTTCTAAGTGTTCACTTATCACGAGGTTTAACACTTCTCACAGTAAAATAAAAAATACAATGCAAAAACATTGGCATTGATTGAAACGAGACCCTTATTTAGGTCCTTTAATTCCTGATAGACCTAATATTATTTTTAGGAGAGCTCCCAATCTTAAAAGTTTAGTAGCACCCAGCAAACGAAGAAATCAGACTCATAATAAGGTGCAAGCTGCCACTAAAGCGGGTAGTTTCCCATGTGGACGTTCTGGATGCCTTTGTTGTTCATGTATTTTAGAAACCCATCAATTTAGTTCTAATACGACTAAAGAGGTATTTTTTATTAATACATTTTTAGATTGCACCAGTCGCTTTATAATTTATTTGATTCAGTGCATATGTGGAGTACAGTATATTGGCCGAACAAAATGTCCACTCCACATTAGGTTAAATGGCCATAGAGCAAGTACAAAAAAAGGAGACAAAGTGTCTCACGACATCTACATGAGTTTCACAATGGTGATTTCTCCTCTATCTCTATATTGCCCATAGAACAAATCTCCAAGAGCTGTTCTAATAGATTTCAGATGCTACAGCGCAAAGAGGTTTACTGGACCATAATAATATAACTCATTTGGCCACACGTGGTAATAAATTAGCACTACATTTACTTTATTTATTGTATATAATCTGGTCATTAATAGAATATATTTGTTTTATTATTGATATTGTATTTTATTGCGAGTATTTATATTTTAAATTCATATGTTTTAATTATATCAGATTATATATTCGTGTTTATAGAGTATTTTGTCTACACAATTTCTGAGTAGATTATTATATAAGAGTTTGTCTAACTGATCTGTAGGAAAGCCTATGTTGATTTGTTAATTTTCAGCATGTGATGTAAGCTCTTTTTCCAACCAATGGGATACGCTTAACGTTTACCTGTCCTTGTATTTAAAGACTCAGTTCTGGATTGTCTTTCACCCCTGAGGAAGCGCTGATTTGGGCGTGAAACACATTGTGCTAAGTTATATGTTTCATAATTGGAAGTGTTGGGTTGTACTAGTTTTATACGGCAGTAGTGGATTATCTATACTCTCTAATAAAAGTCTTTTTTAACTTAATTAATATCTCCAGAACTTCCTAATTACACTAACAGGCACCTGGCGCCGATACGTCCTTTTGCTTTTTTCTATTTTATTTACCTGGCTTTTGAGGAGTTCGGTATTGTTTGCATTGAGTGGCTGCCGTGCTGAACAACGAGGAGGGAATACTCCTATCATTTACTATTGGCGAAGTTGGGTGTTGTGCCCCTAGTTGTTGCACAACCTGATCAGGTAAAGTTAATATGCTACTTGCCTGATTTCGTGTATAGACTAACTTCACTATTGTGCGCCTGTCTTTGTTTTTTGTTTCCTTTTCTATATAAATATATATATATATATATACACTCACCGGCCACTTTATTAGGTACACCATGCTAGTAATGGGTTGGACCCCCTTTTGCCTTCAGAACTGCCTCAATTCTTCGTGGCATAGATTCCACAAGGTGTTGCAACGATGCTCAATTGGTACCAAGGGGCCCAAAGAGTGCCAAGAAAATATTCCCCACACCATGACACCACCACCACCAGCCTGTACCGTTGATACAAGGCAGGATGGATCCATGCTTTCATGTTGTTGACGCCAAATTCTGACCCTACCATCCGAATGTCGCAGCAGAAATCGAGACTCATCAGACCAGGCAACGTTTTTCCAATCTTCTACTGTCCAATTTCGATGAGCTTGGGCAAATTGGAGCCTCAGTTTCCTGTTCTTAGCTGAAAGGAGTGGCACCCGGTGTGGTCTTCTGCTGCTGTAGCCCATCTGCCTCAAAGTTCGCCGTACTGTGCGTTCAGAGATGCTCTTCTGCCTACCTTGGTTGTAACGGGTGGCTATTTGAGTCCCTGTTGCCTTTCTATCAGCTCGAACCAGTCTGCCCATTCTCCTTTGACCTCTGGCATCGACAAGGCATTTCCGCCCACAGGACTGCCGCTCACTGGATGTTTTTCTTTTTCGGACCATTCTCTGTAAACCCTAGAGATGGTTGTGCGTGAAAATCCCAGGAGATCAGCAGTTTCTGAAATACTCAGACCAGCCCTTCTGGCACCAACAACCATGCCACGTTCAAAGGCACTCAAATCACCTTTCTTCCCCATACTGATGCTCGGTTTGAACTGCAGGAGATTGTCTTGACCATGTCTACATGCCTAAATGCACTGAGTTGCCGCCATGTGATTGGCTGATTAGAAATTAAGTGTTAACGAGCAGTTGGACAGGTGTACCTAATAAAGTGGCCGGTGTGTGTATATATATATTCACACACATATATACTTACCTATCAAAAGTTCCCTGAAAACTCATACTTTTATTTATCAAATGAGTTGCAAAATTAATAGAAATATAGTGGAGATATTGACAAGGTTAGAAATGTTGATTTTCATTTGAAATAATATTTTTCTACTTCAAACTTTGCTTTTGTGAAAGAATGCTCCTTTTGCAGCAAATACAGCATTGCAGACCTTTGGCATTGTAGCTGTTAATTTGCTAAGCTAATCTGGAGAAATTTCACCCCATGCTTCCAGAAGTCCCTCCCACAAGTTGGATTGGCTTGATGGGCACTTTTTGCATACCAAACGGTCAAGCTGCGCCCACAACAGCTCAATGGGGTTGACATCTGGTGACTACGCTGGCCACTCCATTACAGATAGAATACCATCTGCCTGCTTCTTCCCTAAATAGTTCTTGCATAATTTGGAGGTGTGCTTTGGGTCATTGTCCTGTTGCAGGATGAAATTGGCTCCAGTAGCCTTCCTTATTCAAAATCCCTTTTACCTTGTACAAATCTCTCACTTTACCAGAACCAATGCAACCCCGGACCATCACATTACCTCCACCATGCTTGACAGATGGCGTCAGGCACTCTTCCAGGATCTTCTCAGTTGTTCTGCGTCTCACAAATGTTCTTCTGTGGGATCCAAACACCTCAAACTTCGATTCGTCTGTCCATAACACTTTTTTTCAATCTTCCTCTGTCCAACGTCTGTGTTTTTTAGCCCATATTAATCTTTTCCTTTTATTAGCCAGTCTCAGATATGGCTTTTTTTTTGCCACTCTGCCCTGAAGGCCAGCATCCCGGAGTCGCCTCTTCACTGTAGACACTGGCGTTTTGCGGGTACTATTTAATGAAGCTGCCAGTTGAGTAGCTGTGAGGCGTCAATTTCTCAAACTAGAGACTCTAATGTACTTATCTTGTTGCTCAGTTGAGCAGCAGGGCCTCGCACTTCACTTCCTACTCTGGTTTGAGCCTGTTTGTGCTCTCCTCTGAAGGAATTAGTACTCTCCGTTGTAGGAAACCTTCAGTTTCTAGGCAATTTCTTGCATGGAATAGCCATCATCTCTCAGCACAAGAATAGACTGTTTCACATGAAAGTTTTCTTTTTCTGGCCATTTTGCGAGTTCAATCAAACCAACAAATGTAATGCTCCAGATTCTCAACTCAAATTCTCAAATGTACTTGATGAGAGATGAGTCTGGAGATTGCGCATGGTAGCACATTTTGGTCATGCAGGCTGCACACAAAAGCACAAGCAGCATTTAGCCTTGCCTAGCGCTGTTAAAAACTAGCACTTGGAAAAATTTGGAGAAATGTCTATACCACTGATTCCATGACCAAATCTAGGTATTAAGACTAGAAGTGTCCAGTTACTACAATATATATTATGCCACTCATTACTATAGTACCAGGAGTAGAATGGTGCAACATTCCCATCTGAGGGCCTCTTTATTATGTTGCCCTTTGACAATGGGCAGCACATTTTGCTCCAGAATGCCTTGATAGTTGAGATTTCATTATATCTGGCAGAAACTCAAGACACTCTGTGCCAGATGCAGCAAGGTAGGCTGAGAACATAAAAAAAAGTATTCTCCATGTTTTGTTTCACAGTAGAGAAAATTTTCTGTGAACATAGAGCTGATGTGACTTGCCAAAATGCTTCAGTTTTTTTCTCATCTATATGAAGGACTTTCTACCAGTTAATTTGCATTCTGCGAAATTCCAGTCTCACTTTTTTATGGTTTGCTTTCAACAGTGGTTTTCAACTCGGTCATCATCTATAAGATCACTTTGGCAAAGACAGCAATGGATGGTGCAATATGAAACTGATGTACCTTGACCTTGGAGTCCACCTCTAATCTCTTTGGAAGTTATTCTGGGTTCTTTTATTACCATTTGTGTTATCCATTTCTTCTATTTGTCATCAAACCTCTTGCAGCCATGTCCAGGGAGGCTGGCTACAGTCCCATAGACCTTAAACTTCTGAATAATATGTGCACATGTCAACATTCTTATCTATAATTTTCTATTTTTCTAATCTCCTAAGACAACCTTTCCTTCAGTTTCCTTTAGTCCATTTTCAGTAGGGTACACAGCATGATACTAAACAGCACAGTGACTTCTTTTAACCCTTCATATAGGCAGACCGACTGATGACAACTTTGAAGACACCTGTGATGCTAATTATAGGACACACCTTAGTTTAAAATATCTCTATGGTCAAATTATTTAACCTTTTTCCCAATTGAACCACATTTCAAAAGCAATGTCTAATTTTCATTAGTTGATTTACAATTAATTTAAATTTATTATTACTTTCCTCTCTTTAACAGAAGAGTACAAACGATTTTGTCCACATCTAATTATTATTATTATTATTATTATTATTATATATATTAATAATAATAATAATAATAATAATAATAAAATATCAATACTCAGTGATGAGAAAGAAATGAATCATTACTAATTTAACAAAAACTTGATCAGAATGCAGTAGCAGTGTGTGAAAAATGTCTTACTGCTTCCATGGTTAATAAGCAGGTAAGTAGCAACCAGGTGATGCTAACCATATATTCTTGATTAACTAATCAACAAGTATAACTACCTCTAGAAGTACAGAAGTTATGGCAGTTTTCTTGTCTGAAGCATGCATGTATGTGTTGACACAAATCTGCAGACAGAGAAGCAACTGTTGCTGCCCTTTAATCTATTAAGGGTTAAAAGGTCATTTCTAAACAATTTGAAGTTCATCATTCTCCAGGTGAGAAAGATTGCTCACAAGTGGAAAACATTCAAGCCAGTTGACAATCTTCCCAGGAGTGGACATCTTTTCAAATTCACTTCAAGGTCAGAATGTTCAATGCTCAGAGAAATTACAAAAAACCCAAGACCTACATTTTTCAATCTATAGGCCTCAGTTAGCATTGTAGATGTCCAAGTTCATGGAAGTATGGTTAGAAAATGACTGAATAAATATAGCTTGTTTAGAAGGGTTGTCAGTAAAAAGAGCAGAGCTAATATTTTAAAAAAATTGCATCTGAACAAACCAAAAGACCTTTTTAACAATGTCCTTCTAATAGACAAGGTCTAGGTGTAGATGCTTGGTCATAATGCAAATTATTAGGTTTGGTGAAACCAAACGCCTAATGTCAAAAACTCTTCATACCTACTGTCAAAAATGGTGGTGGAGATATGATGATTTGTTCTTGTTTTGCATCCACAATAACTGGGCACTTTGCAGTCACTGAGTTGACAATGACCTCACATCTATACAAAAGTATTTTACTGTTAAATTTGAGAACATCTATTTAGTGACTGAGCCACAACTGGGTCACACAACAGGATAATAATTCCGAGCACATCAGCAAAATTACAACAAAATGGCTGAAAAAGAAAAGAATCAAGGTGAAGCAAAGGCCCTGGCAAAGTCCAAACCTCAGCGCCATTGAAATGCTAAGGTAGGCCTTAACTGCAAACTGAATGCCCACAGACCTTAACCAAACAAGACAACACTTGAAGAGTGGGCCAACGTTTCTTCAGAATGATGTGAGAGACAGATGCAGTAAAGTCATTCAGAAAATTATTACTTTAAGTTATTGATGTTAAAGGTGATAATTCAAGGGGTGTACTTAGTTTTTCATAGATGGCTTTTCCAATTTGGCATTTTTCTTGATAAATAAAAATGACATGGTGAAATGTGTTATGTGTTCTTCATCTGCCCTTGTATTTAACCAATTTTAAGCCATTCTAAGGCCCAAATTTTTTAATTATGTTTAAATACATATAACCACTGAATTCAAGAAGTATGTCCTTTTTTTCTCCTCATGAATATATATAAAAAGTCCAATTGATTCCAGCTCTTGCAAAGGTTTAATAAATGAAAATAATGTCTTTGTTCCATGTCAATGCTACGTTTCACTAATAGCTTTTATTGATTGCATTGGTTATATTATTATTAACCAGCCACGATGTGGCTTTCCCTTCAAGATTTTGGACAGAGGAAGTCTGTAGCAAGAGTGGCTCCTTTAATTTAAGTCCACAAATAACAAGATTTGTCAGCAAAGAGTCTTCTTACCTCAGGTGATCTGGAATTTGGGCCACATGTATGAAAACTGTCTAGGTAAAAGACTCTCTTTATTGTCCCTAGCAACTAACCAACCAGATCTCCCCTTACATTTATTCAGAGCACTGTATGGAATTAAAGGAAAGTTCTACTTTATGCTATAGGCATCAAAGAACATAGAACAAGACCTAGACAGTTTTCATACATGTGCCCCAATATTTGTATCCTCTCAATAACAACGTGTTGAGCTGGGTCAGATGCTAACTACTCATTAACAAGCATGAGATCTGTCTTGTAACTGGCTTCACCTCATGTTTTTATGTCTTGCCCCTTCTCTGGCTGTCGGATCTGTGGTCCTCTCTGGTTGTTCTTTCCTTGATGCACCTCTGATCTTTGTGGCTAGGAGTAACAAGAAGCTCTCTGAAATCACTTGTAGCAATAAACAAGAAAATGAATCAAAACTTAACAGCTCTATTGTTAAAACTTAGTTACTAGATCTTTTATAATCTCTTGCCTCCACCTTTGTCTCCCAGGTAACCACTCCTGCTAGGGCTGTGCAGTGATTAACCATGTGTCAGCACTGCCACATAAGTAAACACACATTTCATGAATGCATTTCAAGACCACAGAGTGGTTTACCTGAGCCAGAAATGTTATAACAAGTGCTAAAATGTGCATGATTTATGACCCACTGTAGAGCGTTTTCATAAGTCAGGCGCATTCTATGCCAGTATAATGCGCATGGAATTTGCCGTTTACACGCCGAATTTCATACGTACCGCCTTTTGTGCCTAAATTTGATTGCACTCCATGTCCCTTTGATTTAAATGGAAAATTTGCTTTCCAGTGCAGATTAAAATTGACTATTCCATGTCAGGAAATGTAGTGAAATCTGCCACTGCATTTATACAGTGCAGTCCATATCTAAAATTATTACTTTTGATACAATTAAAGGGGTGTTTCAGGGATGATCAATGCTTGTTTGTCCATCGAGGTATGATTAAAAATAGAAGAGAAGACACACACTTAACTCCTGGATAACCCCATTCACTCCAGGCTGCCGATCCGTTCATCCCGGCTGAAGCACTGAACGTTCATCGTTCAGGTGACAGCTCCAGCCAATTACAGGCCAGAGAGGTCAAGTGCACGTGTATAATGTGATTAATTTAGGGGATACAGTTTTAATTGAATACATTGTGTAGTATAATTTATTTCTGCAGTAGAGATGGGCGAATTTCTCAAAAATTCGGTTCGCCGACTTCGACGAATTTTTCCGACAAAATCTGTTTCGGTCTGAATTATTTCGGGACGAATCGCGTTAAAAACAGTTATTTCATGGCTGCAGAGAGCCTGTAGGGTGCTGTAGAACATTGTGCCATGCTTAAATATGCAGAGGGAGCTTGGTTTGGTCTTCATACAATGCTGTGTTTTAGAATAACATGCACAAGACTGCCGCTGCTCTTAGAATTGCTTCACTCTAAAATTCCCTGGGCACTTACGGGGGCAAAACTGACCAAAAAACTGAAGTGGGAATGCAGCCTGACAAGGTAACTTCAGCGCCAGCTGGAAAGAAACGACCTGAGGGCTAAGATCCTACGATAGCGTCAAAGAACAGAGAAGTAGGTTACCAGAATTGCCACAGATCGCAGCACAGTAAGGGGACGTCACAGCAGGAGTCATTCTGTGAGGCCACAGCATCCGGTGTCATCTACCGGCCATGTGTTGAACACACACTAGGTCATACTCTTTCTCCCAGATGACATTTGACAACCCAAGCCAAGAGTCGGTGGGTTTGTCACACACAACCCCTAGTTGGCATGGCCCGGGAGCAGGTGAGGGGCTCTCACCTGTCCTCAACCCACCTCTGTCCTGTTCGCTTCCCACAGCCAGAGAACTACTATGTGCTGTGGCCTCTGCACCACTATACAGTGAGAACAAAATATTTGAAGACAGTGGGCAGCAAAGAGGTGGGGAAGACATCTTCTGCTTCTTGCAGAAGCGGGCAAATAGTGATGAGGAGAGTTGCAATTGGGGTTATGTGGTGAGTGGTCAGGCTTTGTACAGCGACACCGTTGAGGTGGATGGCGGTGACAGGCAAACACATCGATGTAGCTTATCACACTTGGGAGCCGGGTGAAGCCTACCTTCGACTACCCATTTTCCCGGCCCTGGAAGTAAATGCTTCATAATTATCATTGGGAGAAGAGAGCGGCAGTTTGCGTGTGAGGCAATGGTGCAGCCCTCAAGTCGGTAGTGTGGCCGGGAGTCAGCAGGGTGGCAGCAGTGCAAGGTTGGGAGCCAAACGGCCACGATTTAGACCACCCACTTTGCAGGTCCCAGAAAGTAGTGGCACAGGGGCTCACCGGGTCAGCGGCGGTAACAGTCAGTCAGTGCGGAGCTTTGGTGGTAAAATCACCTACTCGGCGGTGTGCCAGTTTTTTGACGAGACACCAGAGGAGGGTTGAACATAACTATATGTAGAATCTGTGGGCAGAAAGTAAAGTGTGACCAGGGACCTAACGTTGGCACCACGGCCCTGCATATACATCATGCAGTGTCACCATACGTGTTTCAGATGTGGTGGTCCATCCTGTCCCAACAGCTGCAGCACCCAGTGGCACGCCTCCCATTTCAGGCAGTCAAGGCTTCACCACCTCTGCCGAAGACAACTCCCTGTCTATTACATCATCTACCGGTCCAGATACTCCTGCTCCTCGGCACTCATGGTGCCAGCAGTCGTTCACCGAGACGATTGACAAGAGACAGCAGTATGCATCTAGCCATCCCTAAGTGCAGAAGCTGACCATGCTGCTGTCCAAGTTGGTGGTACTTCAGTCCCTCCCTTTTCAAGTGATGGACTATGCACCATTCAAAGAACTGGCCAGGAAACTTGGCATTCACTTCTGCCATTGTAACGACACAGGTGGCTCTGGACCACCGCAAGTGGTGGTAGCAGCCACGGCAGGGAGCGGGGTCTAAGTAGGTCCCGGTTTTAACCAGAGCCCGCTGCAAGGCAGGATGGACTTTCTGCGGCGGGAGTCTCACCAGGTCACTACCCTTGGTGCGACTAGCTTGCGGTGGCAGCTGAGGCACAGCGAGGTACCAAATCGTAAGACGAAACTCGTAGTCAAAGGTAAAGCCAACAGGTCAGGGCAGGCGACGGAGATTCGAGGTCAGGTAACGTAGCAGAAAGGTCGGGTACACAGGCAGACAGGAACTGATGAACAGGGGGAAATTGATGAACAGGAAAAAATATATTAACAGGGGGAAATTTATGAACAGGGGGAAATTGATGAACAGGAATAAATATATTAACGGGGAAATTTATGAACAGGGGGAAATTGATGAACAGGAATAAATATATTAACAGGGGGAAATTATTGAACAGGGGGAAATTGATGAACAGGAATAAATATATTAACAGGGGGAAATTATTGAACAGAGAAAGGCCATTAATGATTTTTTATGATCCAAGTGGACATGATGATTCCCCTGGGCGAACGAAGTCACACATGGGAGGAAATTCTCAATCAGGTTGTTGAAGTCTTTCAACCATCTGCAAGACATTCTAAAAAGGGCCAGGAAACTTTGCATGCACTTCAGCCATTCTTACCTCACCAAGCACACCCTCCTTAAGCTGCAGCGGCAGACCGGCCTCCCCCAACATAGGCTGATATGTGACATTTCCAAACAATGGAATTCCAGCCTCCATGTGTTGGAACGACTCTATGAACAGAGAAAGGCTATTAATGGTTTATTGATGATCCAAGCAGACAGGAGTAAACCCCTGTGTAATTTTAATGTCGGCCAGTGACTGTTCATGCGTGTCACCTGACGTTTGCTCAGGCCCTTTCATGCGGACATGCGTTATTTGTCCGTCGCCAGGACTACTGGATGAATAACATCATTCCACTGCTTCATGTTGTCACGGACAGCAGTAGTGGATCCACTGGACCACCGCAAGCGATGGCAATAGCCTTGCCAGGGAGCGGGGTCTAAATATGTCCCGGTTTTCACCAGAGCCTGCCACAAAGCGGGATGGACTTGCTGCGGTGGGAGTCTACCAGGTCGCTACCCCTGATGTAGAAAATATGGTATCCACTGCACACCTTAAGTTAATTTGCAAAAATTTATTGGGCAACACAGTGAGCACGGGATCAATACAAGCTGTAGCATATATAACATATACTCAATAAATGTATCTTTTACATGATTATCTTGGTACAGTATCGGCAGTATAGAGGATGCCAAATAGTACGAATGCAGTGTGAACAATACAGCGGAGTATTGCCTCCAGAGAATAATGGTGCTGAGGAAGGAATAATGGCCTTTCCACATTTCCCCGGACGTCAGGTCCACGGCTACTTCTCCTCAGCGCCATTATTCTCTGGAGGCAATACTCCGCTGTATTTTTCACACTGCATTCGTACTATTTGGCATCCTCTATACTGCCGGTACATCTGTTACATATATACTTATAGCAGGACTATATACTCCCTTTGATGTTCTTGATAAAGGCTTTTGCCAAAACGTCGCATATTCTGACATCTGTTACCTCTCTGTACCAAGATAATCATGTAAAAGATACATTTATTGAGTATATATTGATCAGTGGCTAACGAAAATAAAGAAATAAAAATGAATTTATTGAATTCATATTTTTTTTTCGTTACCCCCATATTATTGTTCATTTTATATACAGATCGGTTCAACTTAGGGAGTATTATCATTTTATTTCGGCATGTACAGTTTTATTATAGATTGCATTAGAAAACCCATAAGAGCGTCGCTCGCTCTCCCATTGGTCCAAATAACCGCGCCTCTTTTAACTTGGCCAATCACAAACAGAGCTAGCTCTGCATTTCTTTTCCCCATAGAACTCTATGAGAATGTAGCTCAGCCGCTGATTGGCTAAGCTGGACGAACCCCTCTTCCCCCCAACCAATCACAGTACTAGAATATTTCCCATAGACAGTAATAACTATTAGGGCGCCCTTCTATCGCGCCCTTCTTTCTCCACTCAAAATAGACGCACTACATATGATTGGTGGATTCATATCTGCCACCTGGGCTCAACCAATCAGCTCTTTTCTAGCTTTTTTACTGTATTTTGTCCCGCCTTTTCATTTGATTGGTCCATACTTCACCATAGCTTATCATGGTTCACTGTCGCTCCTATTCTGATTGGCTGGTTTATGCCGACCAATGAGAAGAGCTTACAGAATTTGAATTACTGTATTTCCCGGCAATTCTCTATATCGCAATTCCTGATATAGCGCCGGTGACAGCGACAAGCGCGTTGTTAGGGATTTTATTTATGTATGTTTTTAGAAGGTTTCAGCTCTTTTTCAGATAATATTTTACACCTAATAAAAATGATTTTTTTAATCATACTCCATGCCGCACGGCGCTGAGAGCCGAGATTTCATTGCCCTGATCTCTCCATAGACTACAATGGGACGACAAGTAGCTCGCGCTCTGATTGGCCGGGATAGCCAAGCCCCCGCTAGGTCAACCAATCAGCTCTTTTCTGCATTTTTACTGTATTTTGAACTGTCCCGCCTTTGAATTTGATTGGTCAATACTTCTCCATAGGTTATAATGGGTCCCTGTCGCTCCTATTCTGATTGACCAGGATTGCCAAGCCCCCGCTACTTCAACCAATCAGCTCTTTTCTGCATTTTTACTGTATTTTGAACTGTCCCGTCTTTGATTTTGTTTGGTCAGTACTTCTCTATAGGTTGCTGCTATTCTGATTGGCCGGGATAGCCAAGCACCCGCTAGCTCAACCAATTCAGCTCTTTTCTGCATTTTTACTGTATTTTGAACTGTCCCGCCTTTGAATTTTATTGGTCCATATTTCTCCATAGGTTATAATGGGTCACTGTCGCTCCTATTCTGATTGGCTGGTTTCTGCCGACCAATGAGAAGGGCTTACAGAATTTGAATTACTGGATTTCCCGGCAATTTCGAATATCCCAATTCCTGATATAGCTCTGGTCTAAATTTTTGGAAAGTGATTTTTTATTTTTTTTTTGAAGGTTTGAGCTCTTTTTCTGATAATGTTTTACACCTAATAAAAGCGATTTTTTTTAAAACATACTACATGCCGCACGGCGCGGAGAGCCGAGATTTCTTTTGCGATCTTCTATATGCTTCTTCTCATGTTACGTTCTCGCTTCACTTCGCCTCCGCCGGCTCATTTAGACCAGAATCAACTAGGTCTGCCTGTCGGAGCTGGCGAGCGCTGCAATGCGCCTCACTTTGCCGACCCGCGATCATACATGCCTCGGAGTTTTCGAACGCGCCGCATCCCGCCCCAGAACGCCCACACCGCGCCCATTACACGCCCCTTCATGTGAGGCGCAGCCGAAAGTGGCGAAGGCTGCGCCTAACATCGCATCCCTGCGTCTGACAGGGGATTCGAGTCGGTGAGGCGCAGGATATGCCAGAAATCGGGCGCAAATCCTGATCATATATGTTGCCCAAGGTGTGAGGGCCCTGCTCGCAAAAGCTTACAATTTATGAGGGTGCCTGGGGGAGACTAAGGGTGAGAAGTGCTGTTTACATTGTTCCAGCCTTGTTTCATAAATATGAGGTGGTTTACATAAATATTGGGTGACCCTGCCACCATGACAGTACATCTATATACAGATAAGTGCCTGTGAGTGCCCTAGTGTAGGGAGTGACAGAAACGTGTGCGATAGACTGTGTGGGTTAGCCTTTCTCCCTCAAAATTGGCACCAGGCCCACCATGCTAAAGGGCACATTGGAGGTTTCTCCTTTAGGCCATTCCAAAGCTGAGCTCACTTTTTCCAGTTCCTATGCAATTCAACAGCTGTCACAATGGCACTAGAATTGTAAGGTGGATCCTCTGGTCACCGCTAGAGTTGGCGTAACCTACGCCGGGGAGCAGAGTCTTCACCGGAGCCTGCTGCAAAGCAGGGCGGACTTTACCACAAGGAATCCCCCAGGTCGCTACCCCTGATGCAGGTACTTGCGGTGACAGCTGAAGCTGGAGGTGTAGAACACAGAGCCAGTGGAGCAGAAGCTAGAAGGGACAGACTCAGCATAAACTGCATGTAGCAAATGATGATCAGACAGGTGAGGCGTAGACAGGATCAGGGACACAGACGGTAGCGAAATTAGTATTCACTAGGGAGTGCACAACAGGACATCACTAGGGAATGGATTCCAGCAACTGGCTGCAAATGGCAAGAAGAGGAATCTATAGAAAGCCCATGCCCAAACGCCATAGGTGGAAAGAGAAAGTGCCAATTACCCAAAAAAGATAAAAAAACAAAGTAGGCATATTTGGTATTGCCACATGCGTAACGACCTATCTTATAAATCTGTCATGTCATTTTACCCGCATGGTGAACACTGAAAAAAAAACAAAGAAAACAATCAGGGAATTGCAATTTTCATTCATCCCGCAGTACATAAAATTGAATAAAAAGCAATCAAAAACTCATATAAATGCCAAAATGGTAAAAATTAAAACGACAGTTCATCCTGCAAAAAAAGCCCTTAAACAGCTCTGTATACAGAAAAATATAAAAGTTATGGCTATCGGATGATAGTGATGCATAACTATTGTGTTATAGGTGCCCCCATTACCCATGTGGTGGGTTGCGGGTGCACCCATACCCCCAATGCGAACCATACAACCCGCATGCTGGGTCTTGGCACACCCGCAGCTCAAGTCCCAGCACACTATACTCACCTTCCCTCGCTCCCCGTCATCTTCCTAGAAGCTTTCACGCACGTCCCCGCCTCCTACGGCATGCGCATGGGAGCTGCTAGATTTAAAGGGCCAGCGTGCTGGTTATTGGGCTACCCCTGTCTGGGACAGAGATGGTCCAGTCACAGCCAACCTCACTACATTCTGCAAGAACTAGCTAGTGCAAATTCTGTCGAAACCCCTCTATTGTGTCAAGGGAATTCCTCTGTGGGAAAATACGCAGTACAATTAAGAAGGTCTCTTCAGCTGGATAAAGGAGGTACTGTCAACTCAAGACCCCCCTACTACCATCAGTGACTAATCCACCTGGCCACTCGGATTGATGTGCACTTTTCAAAGAGACAAGAGGAGCTCTGTCAGGCACGTGAACTAGCCAGGCCACATCTTTTACTCCGTCTTGCTCCAGTCTTTCAAAGATCACCACTGTCACCTTCTCTGCCGGCCAGCGAAGAGGCCATGCAAGTGGACAGAGCCCATCTGTCTCCATATGAATTGTCCTGATGGCATCAGGAGAACCTGTGCCTCTACTGCACCAGCCACAAACATGTCCTCAGGGGTTTTTTACTCCATCCACAACTTCCTGGAAAAACATCCACCTAGGCCTAGTGGAGAACGAAGCACTCGACAACAGTTGAAATCAGGCAGAGTTTCACTAAAATCTTGGTTCCGTGTTGAAGAGATTGTTTTTCTTAAAATCTGATCAATAATCGACATTGCGGATTCCAATTGCGCCATTTTCAACGCTTCCTGTAATTTTGGTGGCTAGCCAATCAGTGCAGAGCACGGGGGGAGGATGTGGGGGAGGTGAAGAACATCACCAGTGGGGTGTGTAGGGCTCTCATTGGCTGCTGAAATCACATGACCTCATTTTATCTATGTCACTGCACTTCCTGATCGGCGCCATTAGCTTCTAGACAGCCAACAGAATGGATTGCTGTCTCTGCTCAGCTTTTTTAAAAGCTAATAGAGATTGTTTGCCAGAGTTTTTACAACTGAAAGGGATCCTTGTTAGAGTAGTTAGCTTAGGGTACAGCAACATTACAGAATTCCTGTTAGTATTAGTTAGAGATTTGGAAACAGCTCCAGAGCTCTGACCAGCACAGCTGCATGGGCGGGGAGGGTGGGGGAGTGGGGCAGCTGGTTGCAGGGGTGTGGGGGGTGGGGGCAGATCCTGCATCAGACATATTTGTCCTCTCAAGCCACTGTGAAATAGCACCAAATTTTATTTCTGCGTAGTCATCATCCACCACAGTCTGAGTTCAGGGTGGCCCTTTCTTGTGGGGTCTACGTCTGCATTTGTTACTCATATTTGTCCTCTCAAGCCACGGTGAAATAGCACCCAATTTTATTTCTGCATTGCCAGGAGCCAGCACATTCTGAGTTATGGGTGTCCCTGTGTTGTGGGGTGCACGTCAGCGTTTATATTACTCATATTTCTGATCTCAAACCACGGTGAAATAGCACCCAATTTGATTTAGTTGCATGTGGCCACTAAACGGTTAATAGATGACTGACATCAGCCCTGGCTCTCACCGCACCCACTCTATCTAGGGCCCTGTCAGTTGAACCTCCGCGTTCCCCGTTGGGATGTTCTTGCTGCCACCACATATATGACAAGTTCTTGGTCCCTGGTGCAAAAAGTGGTAGGGGTTTTCCTGCCAGTTACCATGTGCCTTTTCCAATACCGGTGTCTTGTTTTGTGTCAAAGGGGCCCCGTAGCAGCTGCTACCATTGTACCTGCTGTGGCTACGCCGTCCTCATGTTTTCGGTCAGCCATTGAACGGAATGGATTATTTTAGACTGCATTTTTTTCTGTGACTCTTGTAGCCTAATTGTCTTAACTGAGATAGACCACGTATCCAGTTTACTGTTGTGGATGTTAATTCCAGCTTCACCTCACTTGTTTGGGTGTAAAAATGAACCTGGTGTTGCTCTCCCATAGACTTTAATGGGAATCGGAGATTAATCGCAATCGAGGATCGAATATCGGGAGATTATTTCACAAAATCTGGAATCAACTCGAATTAGATTATTGTCCGAATCGCTCATCACTACCTAGGCCACGTGGGAGAGGCGTCCCTAGGTGTAAGTAATCTCTCTACACATCTTTATGGCAAGTACACTGTTGGTTAAAAAGAGGATATAGTAATAGACAAATCAAACTAACATTAAAGAGGTTGGCCAGGGTGGGGACTTTTTTTTTTTCGCCTATCCTGGCCCCATAAAAGAATGATTTCGATTTGCTTGTAAATTAGGGCAAATATATTTATGTAATGTGTTTATAGTTGTACAGACGTCAAAGGAAAGTGTTAGAGATGGCTATGTATATAAATGTGTATTACTGCATAGCAATGCAAATATAGGTTTAAGTTAGGAACAAGCTATTTCACCCCATATCTCAAGGAGAGAATGTGCTTAGTATTGAGGGTAGCAGAAGGAGTTAGCAGAGTTTAAAATGGTAGACAGTGCTGCTGGGCAAGCAGCCAACCAGACAGCTGGGGTGGGTGAGAGGGGATAGTTACACAAGAAAATAGGAAGCCTGTCAGCTCTGACTCAGTTCCAGTTCTAAGTTCAGTTATGTTTTAAGCTCTGGTTCAAGTTATTTAAGGTTACAGGAGCATGAAAAGAGAGTCCCTGTTTATTTGTCCGCAAGGTTGGCTGGGCAGTGGAGAACAGCCCTACTCACAGAAACATCTGAAGTGTCACAGAAATACAAATAGAGAAAGAACTGAGGAGCAGGGAGCGCACAGACACAGAGAGACAGACAACACAGTAAAACAGCTTGAAAGGTTATTTGACTGCCAGAAGAGTAAGGGACCACAGTAGAGAGGACCAAGTAAAGAGTGTTGAAAGTCACTTGGCGCCAGCATTTTGCACAGCTGGACTGGGAAGAGGTTCAGCGCCAGGACCAGCATCCTTGCATGGCAGGACTGGATCTAATAAGAGGGGAGTTTTCAGGAATGTGGCTTGAAGTAAGGATGTGCTAAAGTGACAGGTGCCTTTCTTATACCAGTGTTGTGAGTAAAGCCTGAAGTTCCCAGAACGAAGATGTCTACTGTCAGTTATTCTATTGCTGGTGCACCACCCCATTGCCACTGCTACACTCATTATCCACCCGTGACCTACATTGCTTTACATGCTAGACACACTCTTTAACTATAACTGTTCAATTTCCAAAAAAGGATCAGAAAAAATTAGACAAAGGAAAAGAAAAAACTGTAAAACTTATTTGATGTAGGTTTTGGCTATAAAGTCTTTTATCTTTCTGCTCTGTGTAAAATTATTATTATTATTTAAATGATTGTAAATGCAAGCATTGCGGACAAAAGTCACAGTGAAACATCCCATTTTTCATAACTTCCATTATGTCAAGACTAAAACAATAGAAAGAGCGCGGATAGCTGTATTGCTTGTCACAAAATCTATTTTCGGTGTTGGCTGTTCCTAATCATTCATGCTTATGGAAATATAATTGGGTTCTCTATAATTCTTTCTACTCGTCTAAAAATAAACAAATTAATATATTTTTTCATGTTTTAGAAGTACATCTATCACAGCAGCAAGATCTCTCAAGAGTAAAATGCAGGACGTCAATCTTCTTTTCATACAATTTGCTCATTTCTCTTAACTTGAGAAATGTTGATTTGTTTTTGTCATTTTCTGTTTATGATAAGAGTTTTGCTCTCCCTGTAGTCATCTGTTATTTCCAATGCATTTATAGATCACTAGAGGCATTTTGACCCAGGTTCAGATAGCCATACATAGCATGTGATTATGTCTGAATGTCTGAAGTTTCCCTCAACATAAAAATACTGTATGAGCTGATTAGTAGAATTTGATTATTCTGAATTATTGCTAGATGAAAGTTAATGATATCAGACCTAAGGCCATTCATTCTTACTAAGCTGTCAACCTGAAATTATCGGGCACCAAAGTTTGCGACAGCTATGACATAAGTATGTGTGTGTGCGGAACATGTGCATTTATGTGTGGAGCGTGAAACAAGTGTTGAACATATCATCAGTTTTCTAAACACATATATTTCTAAAGATGCTGTTGACATGAAATCATGAAATTCTCACAACAAATCGGTAACAACCCATCCAATCCACACAGGCAAAGAAATCAAACCATAAATGCCAATAAATTAAGTTATGTGATATATTGAGTAGTAACACAGGTGAAAAGTATTGAACATGCTTACTGAAATGTAATTAATGCATAATAGTAACTGTCTATATGCCTGCTAGGCTTACTATAGTCAATGAATAGGGATAGGCTGCTGCCGCTTGCTTGCTGGTAGCGAGAAATGTGAGCTAAATGAAACAGGTACCTCTTGAGCTTTGGGTCCTTTCTCTCTTTACAGCATGCCTAAACTTGAACTGTAGTTAATGTAACGGTTGGCTTACCATAATGGTAGGCCTGAGGTGTAGATCCTCTGGGCCACCACAAGCAGTGGAATAAGACACATCAGGGAGAGGAGTGTTAATTGGTTCCGGTATTTACATGAGTCCGCCGCAAGGCAGAATTAGGATGCTAACCCTGATGCGACTTGCTTGCGGTGGCAGCCAGGGTGCAGTGTGCTGCAAAATTGGCAGACAACTCATGATCGGGGACAGGCAGACAGGTCAGGGCAAGTGGCAAGCAAACAAGGACATAGTAAGGATCAGAAACACAGCAAGAAAGGAACACTATGTGAATGCTTTCTCTATGGCAAGGTGCACGACAGATACAACAAGGTGGCAGAGGAGGTGTCCAGGAGATATAGGGTCAGCCCAGAAATTAGCCAATTACCGATACATTGGCCTTTTAAATCTTACTGAGCTGGGGTGCGCACACCTTAGGGAGTGGGGATACGTGCACCTTCTGACAAAGGAGTGTGGAGGAGCAAGAGCATGGATAGGTGAGTTCCTGTCAGTAGTACGAGCGTACTCGCATCCGAACATGCGGATCGCGACACTACCTGTCCTCGGCAGCATATGGGGAGAGGGGACACAAGTGCACCTGCAGTCTGCCATACGGGCTGCAGAGCTGCTTGAAACATTTAATACTTGGTACCAAAGCCTTTGTTGGGGATCACAGCTTCAAGACGCTTCTGTAGGGAGAAACTAGTTGTATGCATTGCTGAAGTGGGATTCCTCCACACAAATACTCTTCAAATCCTGAAGGTCCCATGGGCTGCTTCTATGAATTCTGAGGTTTAGTTCCTTCCATAGATTTGGCCTACCTAAAATACATAAAGGGACTACACCATTGAAATGTAGACCAATTGTCTCTGGAATTGGAAATTTAACTCAAAATCTTGGCACCCATTTGGACCAGATTTTGAGACCGTTTGTCTTGACGTTACCATCTTCTATTCGAGACAAAATGGACTTGTTACACAAACTGGAGGATGTAGTGATTGAATAAGGGGTCCTACTATGTAGCATAAATGTGGAAGCCTTATATAGTTCGATCCCACATCAAGAGGGTCTAAAAGCTATAGAATTCTTTCTCTCTACTAGAAGTCAGTTCCTTCAGCATCATAATAACTTTTTGGTTAGTCTAATGAATTATGTTTTGACTCACAACTATTTTTTATTCAATAATCGCTTCTACCACCAGCTCAGGAGCACCGCAATGGGTAGCCCTTGTGTGCCTACCTACGCGAATTTGCTCCTGGGCTGGTGGGAGAGCACCATTGTATTTTTCGGACGACCTTGATTGTATTCATCAATGTATCGCCCAATGGGGGTGGTACATTGATGATATTATTATCATTTGGACTGGTTCCAGGGAACACTTCTGTACCTTTGTTGACAGGCTTAATAACAACTCTATTGGCCTCAGGTTTACTTTTGAGGTCAATTCGGATCCTGGATGATTGTGAGGGGTACAAATGGTAAGCTAGAAACCATAGCTTATAGAAAACCAAGTGCTGGCAATAGTTTGCTGAGGTGGGATAGCTCGCATCCATGTCCTATTGGGAAGGGCATCCCGACGGACCAATTCACTAGAATTCGGCGTAATTGCTCGACTTTGACAACTTTTAAGGAGGAAGCGGACTCTCTAACCAACAGATTTAGAGAACGAGGATACCCTAAAAACTTATTAAGGGATGCGTACCACCAGGCGTTGACCACTGATAGAGCTACTCTTTTAAAAACAAAAGTGAGAGATAATGTAAACAAAGTAAGGATTATAGGCACTTATGATATATCGGCAGATGAGATCAAAAAGATCTTTAAAACCTATTGGCCCATCTTAACCCAGGATCCAAACATTGCGCCATTAATTGATGACTATCCTTCTATCACTTTTATATGAGGTAGGAACATAAAAGACAGGTTGGTACATAGCCATTTTGTGCCACCAAAGCCTGCTTGGACATGGCTAGAGGTCCCGGTACAAGGTACCTTTAGATGCGGTGGCTGTAAGGCATGTAGATACATCCAGGTCTGCAAAGGCTTTATAGATTGTAAGAATGGTAAATTTTACAAATTATAGGCATTTGTGAACTGCAAGACTAAAGGTGTTGATTACCAGTGTATATGTCCATGTCCACTCACCTATGTGGGGAAAACATCTCGCGAATTGAGACGAAGAATTTTGGAGCACATCAGGGACATTGAACACGGTAGAGATACACCGGTGGCACACCATATGGTAGAGGTGCATGGAGGAGATATTACAAAACTTTTTTTCACTGTATTGGAGGCTGTTGTTCCAAACCGTCGTCTGGGTGATTATGAAAAAAAGATCTTACAAAGGGAAACCTTCTGGATGTATCATTTGAAAACTCTGAAACCCAGTGGTCTTAATGAGACAATATCATTTATGCCATTTATTTAATTTTACTGGTAGTACTTATTGATAGATGTGTTTTGTAATATTGTGTATTCTTTATCTGGTTATATCCTTCCTTTTTTTTTTCTTCTACACTAGCCATTAGTATTTTGATTATATTGTGTATGCCATGATTATATTGTGTATGCCATTATATGCCATGTTCCAGGTGCCTTGACCTAGAGATCTGTTCATAGGGTCTCTTTATTGGTGTTTAAATTCTGGCAGGGTGTGATGTACGATAGTAGAGTTCTGACAATGGGGCATTATACAGCTGTCCTTTATGTATATGTTTCGTCATCCCCATAATTGTAGGGATTGAATAGATGGATGAAGTGTAATGGACAGTGTAGTGCAACATATTATGCGGTGCTTTACCTACATCTTTATAATTTAAATGGTTGTTTATTGATATGGAACGGTGCACGCGCGATTAGGGTGACTGGCGCCGGCGCAGTACACTTGCCGGGGGAGACTTGGTGATTGAACACTACGCATGCGGGCTGACATTTTGCGGCGCATGCGCGATAGGTTTGCCAGATAGGTTTGCGTGCGGATGTTGCACATGACGGATGTAAGATTGTTTGGCGCCGTCAGGATATTGGCAGTGCGCTTGTTTTACAAGGTGAGTTAGAGCGGTATGTTAGTGTCCTTCCTACCTGATGAGTAGACCATAACGGATTGTATCCCGATGGAATCATGATACTGGTGGTAATGTATATATGGAGCCTGTGGACATATAGATGGTATCATTAAGGATCTCCAGTACACTCTATATATTGGACTTGATGACGGAGTACTTTACCAACATGTGTCTCTATATATATATGGTAATCTAGTATACCTGTGGATCTTGTAATCTTACTATTTATTGTATTCTTTATATGGTGTCTGCAAATATCCATTTCTTTTGTCTCTTGTATGATCCTGATGAATTCTTATAACAGTGGAGGAAACGCGTTGGCTTTTGTTGTATAGGTCTAGAGATTAGTAATATAATTTTTTGGTATATGCGTTGGTCAGTAAGGCCTTGTATTTAGCAACATTCTATACGGGATACTATTTGGTTATTTTGGTGACTTAGTTATTAGTTAATTACATTGCTCTAATCCACCCGATAGTTGAATTGTTATTATATTTAGGAATATATAGGGTGTAATAGGGCTTTTTTGGTATATATAGGTAAGGTTCCGGTAGGGGTCGTCCTTTTTGGGACGGGTTCCCCTTTTTTTGGTAGGTAGGGATGTAGGATAGTGTGTAGGGCTAGTGTAGGGTATAATAGAATAAGATTTTTAAGGATATTATTAAAGGTTATATTTTAGGTCAAGCAGTCTTTTTGCTCTGTTAATTGCTTTGGAGACGCTGACAGTTTATATTGTGAGGGTACCCAGCCCTGTATTATCTCTGGGTCTATGTTTCTTCCATAGATTTGCTATTGGATTCAGGTTATGTGATTGGCTGGGCCATTCTAACAGTTTTTTTTTTTTTTTTCCCCTTGGTTGTATGTTTGGGATCATTGTCTTACTGAAATGTCCACCTTTGTTTCATCTTCATCCTCCTGGTAGCTAGCAGCAGATTTTTATTACAAATGTCTTGATACATTTGTCAATTCATCGTTCCTTCAGCTATATGAAGTTTTCCAGCCCCATAAAGATGTTCCCACCTCCATACTTAACTGTTGGTATAGTGCTTTTGGGGTGATATGCAGTTCCTTTTGTATTCCAAACATGGTGTGTTTTATGGCATTCAAAGAGTTAAATTTTGGTCTCATCTGACCAGACTACAGTCTGTCAGTAGTTCACAGGCTTGTCTAAATGTTGTTTAGCAAACTGTAAGGCTATGTCTACACTGCACAGTATTACGCTCGTATCTTCGTCGCTTTTTGTTTTTTAAAAGCGCCGAAGATACGATCGTTCCTGCGGCCCCATAGACGGGAATAGGAAAGACGAGCTGCAGTCTACACAGATCGTATTTTCTCTGCTCGTCTTTTGGTAGTGGCATATTATACAATATGTTGTATTATGCGCTGGCGCTTCTCATTTACTTGCCGTCTTCCCATACAATACAATTGACGGAAAAAAAAATGAGAAGCGACCGCGGTTTTTGCACAAAGCATGACAAAAGCCGTGGTCCTGCATCAGAGAAAAAACGCCTGCTTTTGGGCTGTTTTTTGTCCGATGCAATGTAGACATAGCCTTTAAGTGCTTGAACATGCTTTTTGTTCAGCAATGGAGTCATGCGTTGTGAGTGTGCATACGGTCCATCGAGATTGAGTGCATGATTTATTGTTTACTTTGAAACAATTTTAGCTGCTGGATCCAGGTCTTTCTGTAGCTCTCTACAGGTGGTCTTTGACTCTTCTGATAGTTAATTTCACTCCTGAAGGTTCCAGAAGTATTGATGGCATACCATTTTAAAATTATATGGATTATGTGTGGAAATGGAAACCATAACAGCTGATACTATACTGAAAAAGTATTTAGCTAACAAATTGTAATGGCTAATTAACATCCCATTAAAAGTTTAGCAATTAAGCTATAAGCAACAGCCGACACCAACTTTTTTTTTTATACAGGATTTGGATTCTAGTCATTTAATTACTGTGATGATAAAGTCAGTATCATAAAGTATTTTTGGTAGGGGGGTTAGTAAGTAGTAAGGGATGTACAGTGGAGGAAATTATTATTTGATACCTTGCTAATTTTGTAAGTTTGACCACTGAAAAAAAACATGAACAGTCTATAATTTTAAGGGTAGGATCATTTTAACATTGAGAGATAGAATATCAAAAATAAAATCCAGAAAATCACATTGTATAAATTATATAAATTTATTTCCATTTTTCAGAGAATTAAGTATTTGATCCCTTTGGCAAACAAGACTTAATACTTGGTGGCAAATCCCTTGATGGCAAGCACAGCAGACAGACTTTTTTTTATAGTTGATGATGAGGTTTGCGCACATGTTAGAAGGAATTTTGGTCCACTCCTCTTTGCAGATCATCTCTAAATCATTACGACTTTGAGGCTGTCGCTTGACAACTCGAAGCTTCAATTCTCTCCATAAGTTTTCTAAGGGATTAAGATCTGGGGACTGGCTAGGCCACTCCTTGACCTTAATGTGCTTCTTTTTGAGCCACTCCTTTGTTGCCTTGGCAGTATGTTTTAGGTCATTGTCTTGGTGGAAGACCCAGCTACAACCCATTTTTAATGTTCTGGTGGAGGGAAAGAGGTTGTCACTCAGGATTTCGTGGTATATTGCTCCATTCATTCTCCTATTGATGCTGTGAAGTAGTCCTGTGCCCTTAGCAGAGAATCGCCCCCAAAACATAATGTTTTCAACTCTATGCTTGACAGTGGGGATGGTGTTCTTTGAGTCATATGCAGCATTTCTCTTCCTCCAAACACGACGAGTTGAGTTAATGCCAAAGAGCTCAATTTTTGTCTCATCTGAACACAGCACTTTGCCCAATCACTCACAGAATCATCCAGGTGTTCATTGGCAAGCTTCAGACGGGCCTGCACATGTGCCTTCTTGAGCAGGAGGCCTTGCGGGCACTGCAGGATTTTAAACCATTGCGGCTTAATGTGTTACCAATGGTTTTTGATTGACCTTCATTTCGTATTTCTTCCATTTTCTTACTATTGCACCAACAGTTGTCTCCTTCTCACCCAGTGTCTTACTTACGGTTTTGTAGCCCATTCCAGCTTTGTGCAGGTCTATGATCTTGTCCCTAACATCCTTAGAAAGCTCTTTGGTTTTGCCCATGTTGTAGGGGTTAGAGTCTGACTGATTGAGTCTGTGGACAGGAGTCTTTTATAAAGGTGACTTTTTGAGACAGTTGTCTTTAATGCAGGTAATGATTTGATTAGGATTGTCCAACTGTTCTGTAGGAGCCAGAACACTTAATGGTTGGTAGGGAATCAAGTGCTTATTTCTGTCGGCAAAATGCAAATAAATTTAAATAATTTATACAATGTGATTTTCTGGATTTTATTTTGGATATTCTATCTCAATGTTAAAATTAACCAAAAACAAAACCACAAAAATGGGACATAAATTTAACCAAAAAACAAAAAAGCTACACTTAAGCTCAATGGTGATAGTACCCCAGAGGCTTCTATGGCCCTTATGCTGCATGGGGAAAAAATGGCAGGTGCCTTAATTAATGAGAAATGCCTAGGGACCAAATTTACACCAGAAAGCAAAAAACCCATTATAAACTGGAAGACTTAAAAATGCAAAAACCTGATGAAATTGATATGGATAAGCATACAGAGGGTAAGATCTGTAAAGATAAAAACCCGTGGGGATCGCTTATATCACCCACAAAAAAAAAAAAAAAAAATTTGTGGGAAGCCCCCCGCACTTAGAAGGGGCACTGGACAAAATACTTGTACCCTAATCCCCAGTATTTTTGGGCAAAAAAATAACATGTGGGAAAAATATCAAATTATAGGGATTGTTGATACAGTAGCTAAGTAAGCAAGCCCCAGCCAAAGGCAAGGTCTAAAGTCTTTCGGTCCCACGAAACAACAAAAACAAAACCACAAAAATGGGAAAAATAATTACCAAAAAATACAAAGCACATTTTCAGCTCAATGGCTAAAAGATACCAGCAGCAGGCTTCTATGGCCCTTATGCGCATGGGAAAAAATGGAGGTGCCGTTAATTAAAAAGGGGAAAAAGCTCTAGGTACCAATTTACACCAGCATCAAAAAACCACATTATAAACATGGGAAGACGCTAAAAATGCAACAATACCTGAGAAATTGCATTGGATAAAGCGATACAGGGGTAACCCACTGTACAGAAAAACCCCTGTGGTTTTCGCTTATACACCCACAAACAAAAAAAAAAAAAAAGTTTGTGGCAAGCCGCCCAACTTGAAGGTGCCTGCACAAAATACTTGTACCCTAAGCCCCGTATTTTTGGGGAAAAAGATAACATGGGGAAAAATATCAAATTATGAGGTAATTTTGTTGATCAGTAGTACGTAACGCAAGCCGCAACCAAAGGCAAGGCTCCCCATGTTTTGCGAGCCTACCTATCAACAAAAACAAAACCACAAAAATGGGAATATTTACCAAAAAACTACAAAGTACCTTTCAGCCCAAAGGCTGATAGATACCCCAGCAGGCTTCTTGGCCCTTTGCTGCATGGAAAAGATGGCAGGTGGTTAATTAAAGAGCAAATCTCTAGGTACCAATTCACACCACAGCAAAAAACCCATTATAACACATGGGAAGACTGCTAAAAATGCAACAATACCCGATGAAATTGATTGGATAAAGCGATACAGAGGGAAAGCCATTGTACAAACACCATGCTGGGCAGCTTTATCACCCCCAAAAAAAAAAAAAAATTTTTTGGGGAAAACCGCCCACTTGAAGGTGCACTGCACAAAAATTTTTACCCTAAGCTCCCCCGTATTTTTGGGCAAAAAGATAACATGCTGGGAAAAAAATCAAATTTTGAGGGTTTTTTTGATCAGTAGTACGTAACGCAAACCGCAGCCAACGGCAAAGGCCCTCATGTCTTGCGAGCCCTACCTATCAACAAAAAAAAAAAACCACAAAAATGGGGCTAAATTTACCAAAAAAATACAAAGCTACACTTACGCTCAAAGGCGATAGATACCACAGCAGCTTAATGGCCCTTATGCTGCATGGGAAAAAGAGGCAGTGCCGTAAAAATTAATTGACCCCAAATCCTCTAGGTACCAATTCACACCAGATGGGCAAAAAAAACCACATTAAACACTGGGAAAAAGACTGCTTTAAAATGCAACAAATACCTGTGAGGAATTTTCATATATAAAGCATAACAAAAAAAGTAAAGCCATCTGTACAGATACACCATGCGGGGTATCAAAGCTTATATCCCCACAAACAAAAAAAAAAAAAAAAAAATTTGGGTGGGAACCGCCCCACATTTTAAAGGTTTGCCCCTCACAAAAAAAATTTTTAACCCCTAAGCTCCCCCATAAAATTTTTTTGGGCAAAAAGATAAAAATGCTGGGAAAAATAAAATTTGAGGTATTAGTTGATACAGTACTACAGTAACGCAAGCCGCAAGCCAACGGCAAGGCCCCACATGTCTTGCGAGTCCCTACGCTAACAACAAAAACAAAACCCCAAAAAAAGGGACATAATTTTCCAAAAAACTACAAAGACACTTACAGCCCTGGCTGATAGATACCAGCACAGGCTTCTATGGCCCTTATGCTGCTGGGAAAAAAAGGGGGGTGCCGTTAAATTTTGACAAATGCTCTAGGGGACCAATTTACACCACATGCAAAAAAACCAATTATAAACATGGGAAGACTGTAAAAAAAGCAAAAATACCCGTGAAATTTGCTATGGATAAAGCGATACAGAGGTAACGCCATCTGTACAGATACACCAGTGGGTTTTAGCTTATATCACCCACAAAAAAAAAAAAAAAAAGTTTTTTGGGGAAGGCCCACACTTTAAAGGGGACTGCACAAAATTTTGTACCTAAGCTCCCCATAATTTTTGGGCAAAAAGATAAAATTCTGGGAAAAAAATCAAAATTTTGAGGTAAATTTGTTGTACGTAGCTACAGTAAACCAAGTCGCAAACCCAAGGCAAGGCTCCTCATGTTTGCGAACCCTAGCTATCAAAAAAAAAAACCCCAAAAATGGGACAAATTTAACCAAAAAAATACAAAAATACACTTACAGCTAATGGTGATAGTACCAGCAGCAGGTTTATGGCCCTTTTGCTGCATGGGAAAAGATGGCAGGGGCCCTAATTTTGGCAAAAAGCTCTAGGTCCAATTCAACCCCGCTGCAAAAAAAAACATTATAACACATGGGGAAAACTGCTAAAAAAAGCAAAAATACCTGATGAGAATTTTCTATGGATAAAGCGATACAGAGGGTAACGCCATTGTAAAGAACACCCCTGGGGTATCGTTATACACCCCAAACAAAAAAAAAAAAAAGTTTGTGGGCAAGCCCCCCACACTTTGAAGGTGCCTGCACAAAAAACTTTTACCCTAAGCTCCCCCTATTTTTGGGCCAAAAAGAAAAATGCTGGGAAAAAAAATAAAAAAAGAGGGATTGTTGTACAGTAGCTACGTAAAAAGCTCGCAAGCCAACGGCAAGGCCCTCATGTTTGCATTTCCCCACGCATCAACAAAAACAAAACCCAAAAATGGGACATAATTTTTACCAAAAAAATTACAAAAACTCACTTACGCTCAAGGTATAATACCAGCAACGGTTTTGCCCCCTTTTGCGAGGGAAAAAGGTACAAGTTTTTTGTCATGCACCTTTAAGTGGGGCGGCTTGCCCACAAAATTTTTTTTTTTTTTTTTGTTGGGGGTATAAACTGTACCCAGCATGGGGGATTACAGATGGCGTTACCTCTGTATCGCTTTTTCCATATGCAATTTCCCCTCAGGTATTGTTGCTTTTTTTGCAGTCTTCCTGTGTTTATAATGTGGTTTTTGCTGCTGGTGTGAATTGGTACCAGAGCATTTGCTCATTAATTTCGGGACCCGCCCCCTTTTCCCCTGCACAAAGGGCCATAAAATTAACCAACCCTTAAAATTATAAACTATTAATGTGTTTGTCAGTGGACAAACTTACATAATCAGTACGGGATCAAGTAATTATTTCCTTCACTGTATTTGGTTTTAGATAGGTAGTTTATTTATGAGACACTTACAGTTTACACTTTATCTCATTCTATGCAACTTTTCTTTGGAGTTTTGAATATTTGTAATGGCAAGTTCCAGGAACACATATTTATTCGATTGCCCACACTCTAGGATAGTGTTGGATCTATGTGGTTTATATTGTTCTGATTTAGGCAGTCACCCAATGAATGCCTAATGCCTGATCATAGGCTGTCAACCAGTTGTCATTGTAGCTAGGTGCCTAACAAAAACCCCACTCTTTCCTTTTTACTGCTCCGATAACACCCTGCCTGAATGTGTATTAGGTAATAGAAAGGCTGTACAATTGTATAATATTTCCCCCCCTTTCCTCACCTTCCCAATTCCCCCCCCCCAAAAACCCCTTTTTTTCCCCCTTTTTTCCTTTTTCCCAATTTTTCCATGCAAAAATTTGGAAAAGAAAGTGACCAAAATTGGTTTGTGCCCCATGATGCTACCAATAAAATTATACTGCAACACACAAAAAACAAGCCCTCACACAAGTCCGTAAAAGATCACAATTTTTTTTTAAAAAAAGGCCAGTAGCCTCAAAAATGTAAAGATTTAGCATTGCTGGAATTGTGCTAACTCATGGATTAGATTTAACATGTCAATTATATTGCACAGTAAACTACATTAAAAATGAGACTGAAAATGTTGCAACTGCATTTTTTTTCCTTTTTCAATCCACAAAGAATTTTATCTTACTTGGTTTTCCCACTATATTATATGGTATACTTAAAGGTTTAAATAAAAATCACAACTTAAAAAAAGCCCTCATATGCCTCTGACAACAGAAAAAAAGGTAATGGAAAGGTGGAAAAAAGACATATCAGTGCCAAAAATTGCTGTGACTTAATAGTACAGGGGGAGCTGTATACAGTTGGAACAGCATCTTAGACAGATTGAAGTCAATTCCACCTTCTAGCACTGTTTTGTTTTAAGGTCTAAAATTCTCTGCTAAGAAGTTTCCTATTTTATCTTTATAGCGGTTGGCACTTTGTATTCTGAAACTGAGGTCTGAATATCCTGTATAGCCGAAGAGTTAAATGATAAACTTCTAGCTGCCTACAGCCCAACACAAAAGGAAGATTAGGAGGTTACTACCTGAAACTGTTTTATTACTGAATTCAATGTGTAAATTGCAAGCAGCAAGCTCCCAAACTCCTCCTAGTGGTGGATGCAAACAAAAATAATTTTAGGATCTAACTCTATGCCTGTGAAGTGAGTTTGGAGCCATGTTTAAAAGAAGAAATGAGCTCTGAGTAAAAGAAATTAATTACTTCAACATTTAGACAACCAACAACTTCTTTATGCCCAAAATTTGAAGCTATTTAAGAAAATCACATAATTGCAATCTCTCTAATACACACACACACACACACACACACACACACACACACACACACACACACACATAAACCAGAAGTTTACATACACTATAAAAAAAGACACATATGTATGTTTTTCTCACTATATGAAATAAAATCAGAATAAACCTTACTGGTTTTAGGTCAATTAGGATTACCAAAATTATTTATATTTACCAAATGACAGAATAATGAGATATAATTTTTTAAGGCATTTGGATCACTTTCTGCAAAGTCAAAAGTTTGCATACATTTCATTAGTATTTGGCAGCATTGCCATTGAACTGTATGACTTGGGTCAAATGTCTAAGATATACCTCCACAAGTTTCTCACAATAGTTGGTAGGAATTTTGGCCCATTTCTCCTGACCAAACTGGTGTAATTGAGCCATGTTTATAGGTCGCTTTGCTCACACCTGCCTTTTCAACTTTGCCAATCCATTTTCAATAGGATTGAGATCAGGGCTTTGTGATGGCCACTCCAAAACATTGACTTGGTTTTCTTTTAGTAACTTTGTAACCAGTTTGGCAGTTTGCTTTGGGTCATTGTCCATTTGGAAGACCCATTTCTGCCCATGCTTTAATTTCCTGGCTGGTGCCTTGAGATGTTGCTTCAATTATGCCACATAATCTTCTTCCTCATGATGACATCTATTTTGTGAAGTGACCAATCTTTCCTGCAGCAAAATAACCCAGCAGCATGATGCTGCCACCCCCGTGTTTCACAGTTGGGATGGTGCTCTTAGGCTTTCAAGCTTATCCCTTTTTCCTCCAAATGTAAGGATGGTTATTATGGCCAAACAATTAAATTTTAGTTTTGTCAAACCACAAGACATAGCTACAAAAATGTAGGTCTTTGTTTCTGTGTGCATTTGCAAAGATTAATCTGGCTTTTATATGTTTCTTTTGGAGTAATGGCTTCTTCCTGGCAGAGTGGCCTTTCAGCCCATGTTGATACAGTACTTGTATCACTTTGGATAATGACACAATCTTACCAGCTTCTGCCAGCATCTTCTCAAGGGATTTTGGTTTTGTTCTTGGGTTGATATGCACATGTCGGACCAAAGCACATTCATCTCTGAGACAAACGAAATCATCTCCTTCCTGAACAGTATGATGGCTGAACATCCCCATAATGTTTGAACTTGCATATAATTGTTTGTACAGATGAACGAGGCATCTTCAGGTATCTACAAATTGTACCCAAGGATGAACCAGATTTGTGCAAGTCCGCAATTCTCTTCTTGATATCTTGGCTGATTTCTTTAGACTTTCCCATGATGTTACACATGGAAGCAGTGTGTTTCTGGTGTCTATTAAAATACACATCAACAGGTGTGTCTCTAATTACCATATATACTTGAGTATAAGCCGAGTTTTTCATCACAAAAAAATCTGCTGAAAAAAGCCATCCTCGGCTCATACTCAATTCACCATTGATGTCCAGGTGCTCCCATGTACTGGGCACCGGCGGGAATACTTCAGCTGTATGCAACTCCTCAGGGAGCACATACAGCAGAAGACATTATTGAAGACCAGAGAGCGAGCGCTCCCTGCTCCGCAAAAGGAATCAAAGAGGGCGCAGCACATCGGAGCAGCAGGGAAAGTATTTGTGAGTATTTGTATTTGTGATTTTTTTTGTATTTTTTATTTTTTGAAGAAAGAAAATTATGTGGCAATGCTGAAGCAACATCTCAAGTCATTGGCCAGGAAGTTAAAGCTTGGGCGGAAATGAGTCTTCCAAATGGACAAGGACCCGAGGCATACTGCAAAACTGGTTACAAAGTGGCTTAAGGACAACAATGTCAATGTTTTTGAGTGGCCATCACAAAGCCCTGTACTTAATCCTATTTAAACTTTATGGACACAGCTGAAAAGGCAGGTGCGAGCAAGGCTACCTACAAACATGGCTCAGTTACACCAGTTCTGTCAGAAGGAATGGGCCAAAATCCTACCAACTATTGTGTGAAGCTTAGGATGGATAGCCAAAGCATTTGACTCAAGTCATACAGTGTAAAACCAATGCTACCAAATACTCATGAAATGTATGTAAACTTTTGACTTTGCAGAAAGTAATAAAAATGCCTTAAAAAATTATCTCTCTCATTTTTCTGGCATTTGGAAAATATACTGTAAATAATTTTGATAATTGTGTCATGGTTTGTGGCTGCATGAGCGCTGCTGACTAGAAGAGGGGGAGGGGGCTTCAGTTCATTGAGTGAACCATGAATTCCAACATATACTGTGAACATATACTGAAGCAGAGCATGATCCCCTCCCTTCAGAAACTGGACCGCAGGGGAATATTCCCACATGATAACGACCTCAAACAAACCTCCAAGATGACCACTGCCTTGTTAAAGAAAATGAGGGTAATGGTGCTGGACTGGCCAAGCATGTATCCAGACCTAAACAGTATTGAGCATCTGTGGGGCATTCTCAATCAGAAGGTAGAGGGGCGCAAGGTCTCGAATATCCACCAGTAACAAGGATTTTAATTAGAATCTTTGAAGACCTAGTGAACTCCATGGCCTAGAGAGTTAAGTTAGTGCTGGAAAATAATGAAGGCTACACAAAATATTGACACTTTTAACACAGTTTATCTATTTTCACTTAGGGGTGTACTCACTTTTGTTGCCAGCAGTTTAGACATTGATTGCTGTGTGTTGAGTTATTTTGAAGGCACAACAAGTTTACACTGTTATACAAGCTGTACACTGGCTACTTTACTTTGTGTCAAAGTGTCATATCTTCAGTGTTGTCCCATGAAACAATGTAATACAATATTTTCAAATATGTGAGGGGTGCGCTCACTTTTGTTAGACTCTGCACATACACTCACCGGCCACTTTATTAGGTACACCATGCTAGTAACGGGTTGGACCCCCTTTTGCCTTCAGAACTGCCTCAATTCTTCGTGGCATAGATTCCACCAGGTGTTGCAACGATGCTCAATTGGTACCAAGGGGCCCAAAGAGTGCCAAGAAAATATTCCCCACACCATGACACCACCACCACCAGCCTAAACCCGGGTTGATACAAGGCAGGATGGATCCATGCTTTCATGTTGTTGACGCCAAATTCTGACCCACCATCCAAAATGTCGCAGCAAAAATCGAGACTCATCAGACCAGGCAACGTTTTTCCAATCTTCTATTTGTCCAATTTCGATGAGCTTGGGCAAATTGGAGCCTCAGTTTCCTGTTCTTAGCTGAAAGGAGTGGCACCCGGTGTGGTCTTCTGCTGCTGTAGCCCATCTGCCTCAAAGTTCGCCGTACTGTGCGTTCAGAGATGCTCTTCTGCCTACCTTGGTTGTAACGGGTGGCTATTTGAGTCACTGTTGCCTTTATATCAGCTCGAACCAGTCTGCCCATTCTATTTTGACCTCTGGCATCAACAAGGCATTTCCGCCCACAGGACTGCCGCTCACTGGATGTTTTTTCTTTTTCGGACCATTCTCTGTAAACCCTAGAGATGGTTGTGCGTGAAAATCCCAGGAGATCAGCAGTTTCTGAAATACTCAGACCAGCCCTTCTGGCACCAACAACCATGCCACGTTCAAAGGCACTCAAATCACCTTTCTTCCCCATACTGATGCTCGGTGTTGAACTGCAGGAGATTGTCTTGACCATGTCTACATGCCTAAATGCACTGAGTTGCCGCCATGTGATTGGCTGATTAGAAATTAAGTGTTAACGAGCAGTTGGACAGGTGTACCTAATAAAGTGGCCGGTGAGTGTATATGTATGTATTACACATTTCAGATAGTTTGCAGAAATAAGAAACCAAACAAAGTAATGTTTAATGGGGTTTAATTCATGTTGCATTGTATCTCACTACGGTATATTATTTTTCAAACAGTTTGAAATACTTTAGGTTACATCATTCTGTCTTTAAGACAAACACAATGAAGTATTCAAAGATACTTTTCAGAAGTTTTATAATCTTTTATATGGAAACTGTTACTAAGGAAACCAATTCCTTGGTAACCATGATAAATTCTCATCACGTCTGCATTTCAATTTGTCTTTCATTCAGAAGAGAGATACTGCTGTTTAGCTCAGAGAACAAATGTACAGTAGAAATGGTTAGAACAGTCAAAAATTTGAAAATAAAATGAGGCTCTTGAATCAATCATGTCAGAATCCGTTATTACAGTTTTATTTATAATTTTAACACTGGCCTTATGGATGTCTACACACTTGCCTCGGTGCTAACTAAAAACAAGCAGTTTAGCATTTTGGTTGCAGTGTTTGTTTGCTCATCTGCAATGCAGCAAACATCCTAAAGCAGAAACTGTGTCATTATGTAACTCTATTGCTTAATCGACCCACTTCCTATTCATTGGAACGATCTTGCTCAAGGTGACATCTACCAAGTCTATAGACCCAAGTTGTTGTTAAAACTAAACATGTTTTAAACCATTATATTCAGAAACTCTAAAAATGTTACTTTTACACATGGTGGGTAATAACTGGTTTAATAAAGTATCACAGACCCAGAGTATTTTTGATGGGTTTTATCATAGAATGTGCAGATGTAGCAAAGATAAACTTGACAGATAACACACCAATACCTTCACTTTTGCAATGCTTTTAATTGCTTTCATTGTTCTAGGCAATGAGAGCCCACACCCCCATCCGGTTGTGTATAAGAGTAATGTGCCTTACATGTAATTGTATATTATGTATGTAGGGAATAAGAAGTGGTTAGAATGACTGAGCACCTTAATTTGGGTAGGGATGTTTAAGCTGGTAGACAAGGGAAAACATGGCTGGACCCGCAGCCAATCAGTGTGAGGAGGGCACTGCAGGCTGTAAGGGATCTGCCAAGCTCAGACTGGTCCACTGAGGAGTTGGTGAAACCCTGGTGGGCCTCGCAGTCCTTGATTCCTGGAACTGCACGGCGCTCTGCTCCCCTATTCAACCTACCAGGTATCGGCCTCTAGTGGTCATTTAGGTGACGCAATGATATCACATCATTGTGCCGCCTATGCCGGGTTTCACTAAAAGTCAGCCTGCAGCTCATCACATTGGGGGAAAGAGAGAGAGGTAAGTGTATTTATTTAATTTTCTTTTTCTGAGTAATGTGGCCCTATCTACCTACAGCCCACCAAACTAGGGCCCTAATTACCTACAGCCTACCTAACTGGGGTCCTAACTACCTACAGTCGACCTTATTGGGGCCCACCACATAGCTACAGTCCACCTAACTGGGGCCCACCAACACTTACCTTCAGCATACTTAACTTTGACCTACCAACAGCTACCTACAGCCTATCTAACTGGGGACCACTCTCTACCTACAGCCTACCTAACTGGGGCCCACCACCTACCCACAGAATACCTACTTAATACCTACCCAAGCCTACCTACATAGGGCCAAACCTTCCTACAATTTACCTTACTGGAGCCCACCATCTTCTACCCACAGCCTACCTAACTGGGGCCCACCATATACCTACCGCCTAGCTAACTGGGGCCCACCCATTAGCTACCTACAGCCTACCTAACTGGGGACCACCAATGGCTACCTACAGCTGACCTAACTGGTGCACCTCTATCACCTACCTATCTGAGGACCACCTACCTACATGGGGCCCACCTATCACCTACCTACTTGGGGCCCACCTACCTACAACCTACCTAACTGGGGCCTCCCAATCTAACTGGGGACAACTTATTTACCTTGGGGATATCTAATTACCAAAACCGATGCCCAACTACCTACCTACTTAGGGCTTATCTACCTAACTTGGGCCTACCTATCAACCTGCCTGGGGCCAGCCTACCTACCAACTTATCCAACGTGGGCCTACCTACCTAAATAGAGCCTACCTAGCTACCTGGGGCCTTTCTCATTTACCTAACTACGTATTGCCTTGCCTACCTACCTGGTAATATGATTCTGAGAGAAAAGGCCATAGCACAATTTCCAAGGGCTTAGTCCTCTTTCCCCTACAACTCTTTAGGAGACTGTGCCTCTAATCTATGGCCTCTACCCACTATCCCACCGCTGGGAAGTTTGTATAGAGCTGGAACTAGGTAAAGAGGTGCTGGAAAAGCGAGAAGTCTAAGATATTTGTATGTAGATTCTGCAGGGAAGAGTGTTGGCCCGGAGAAGTTGTCTTGGCAGCTTGGACTGAAAGGAGAAGAAAAAGGAAAAAGAATGACTCATGAGAGAAGAGCTTACACCATCTACTTCTACATCTACAGATTCACTATTCACTGTAAAGTTCCCAGAAGCACCATCCTCTCATCTGCCACCTCTGGGACATTGCAGTAGGAGAAAGAGAGAAAGTGCAGCACACTGTGGCCACAATCATGAATCATTTTAGCGTATAACCATTCACGGCTAAATTAGCATGTACTAGGGGCATGTCAGGTCAGACAGCCGATTGTGTCATAGCCCACCGGGAATCTACCCGGTAAGACAGATTGTTAGTCCAGGCCTGATCACAGAACTTATCCTCTGATTAGTGTTGATCGGAACTGTTCTAGAAAAGTTAAGTTATAGTAGAACTTCTCAAATTTTAAGAACTCGAACCGAACATTTTACTCTTTGAGTAACTTATTTGAGTAAAGTTCTAGTTCGACACACCATTTTCAGTTTTATTTTCAGCAGCATTCTGCACTTTTGGCGGACATCCAATCACCGTTCTGACCTGGATTTTGGAATTCCTCAATGCTAGAGTAGGAATTTTTTAAGATATTCCAATGGCGTTTAATAATGTAGTGTATACCTTTCATCATAGGATGGTGTGTGTAAATGAAAGGGAGACGACTCGGTTTCCGACCTCTGTCAGCATTCTCTCTCATCTCTATTTTGAATATTTCATCAAGATATTGCCTATGAGAGAATCTCATACTCATCTCTTTCAGTCTCTCATTCCTGACATTGGGGTCTGAGACAATTCAATTAACTCTCATGTGCTGGGATTTAGGATGAGAGTTCTTTACACTGGGTGGATGACAGCTATTATAGTGCAGGAGATTATTTCTGTCTGTAGATTTAGTATGTAAATCAGTACTCAGGGTGTTATCAGTGTTCCTTATGACCAAAGTATCCAAGAAATTCAGTTTACTTGGGTCATACTGAACAGTAAACTGCAATTCAGGTCTAATAGAATTAAGCCACTGTAAAAACGATTCAAGAGAGTATGTGTCCCCCGTCCAGATGCAAAATATATCATCAATATATCTCTTCCACAGTTTAGCGTGTTGTATGTATAGGTCATTAGAAAAGACATGTTGTTCCTCAATGTGGGCCATGAAGGCATTGGCGTAAGAAGGTGTCATGTTGGATCCCATGGCGGTGCCTCGTTTTTGGACATGGAATGTATCCTCAAAGAGGAAATAGTTCTCTTCAAGAATAAGGGTAAGTATTTCAACACAAAACCTCAACTCATCTGTAGTTAGATTTGCTTTCTGCAAAAGTACTGTGGCGGCTTCAATACCCTTGTGGTGTTCTATCGATATGTAAAAACTGCACACATCGAATGACACCAATAAGGCATTATCTGATATTTTAGAGATGGATTTGAGAACAGAGAGGAAGTGGCCTGTGTCCATAAGCTGACCCCATGCTTTGTCGCCCATGACCAGAGCTCACACTGATAGAAACGATTAACCCCTTAGCTATGGCAGTCAATTGCAATCGTGGCAGCTATGGAGAAGACAGAGGGAGGGAGCTCCCTCTGTCTGCATCAGCACTGCAATGTCATTGTGGCTGCTAATGCTTTCCCTAGCAACCTGGAAGCCGAATAAAGGCTTCCATGCTGCCTGTGACATCACTATGCCCAGCTGTGCTACGTGATCTGAAAATCACTGATTCATATCCCCTGTGGGGACAAGTAAAAAAAAAATGTGAAAAAATAAAACAAAAAGTATCTAAAAATAGAATTGCGATTTTCGTTCATCCTGCAGCAGATAAAGTATAACAAAAAGCGATTAAAAAGCCATATAAATATTAAAGTGGTACCAGTGAAAAAAATCCTGCAAAAAACTAGCCACTACTGTCACTGTCCATGCCACAGTATCCATTGTGGACTGCAGACATGGCCACGTTCCTTCTGCTGTGGTGCTTCTGCTATGTAACCTGTTGTATACTTACCCATCCCGGTGCCCACCAAAAGTTTCTGCCCAACAACCCTTGCTTCTGCTTCCTTCCTGTATTCTGTGTGTGAACAAACGCCCCCTTAGACGCGTGTGGCATTGTTCTGTTATTTAAAGGGACAGTGCCCCAATTACCTGCCCAGTGACATTTGATCTTTTGAGATATAATAAACTTCCTACCCTGCTCCCATGTCAGATTTTTTTATTGTTCCACCTGAACCTCTGAACCTTGCTGTTCCTGACATGATGCCTGTTTGTTCCTGTGTGTCTAGCTTGCTGTTTCCTGCCATCCTGCTAGCCTGATACCGGACAGTTCAATAAGAGCTTCTGACCTCTTGGCAGTTATGTCCTGATGTTCATGCACTTGTGTTTACTACTGCTGTTTACCTGCCGCATGCACCTGTCTACTGTACGCTATTTGCTCTATCCTGCTATTGTACCAGTTTATTCCTGTCTGGGATTCAGCTATCTGCCTGCGGTTGCACCACCTGTGACCCATCATCTCAACCTGTTACCGTTCTCCTTGTTTTGCACCTCAGCTGTCACCACTGGTCACCACTGGTAGCCATGTCATGGGTAGCAACCTGGGGGTTCCCTGCAGCAAAGTACGTTCAGGCCTTGCAGAGGGCTCCGGTAAAGACCGGGGGCCCCTTAGACTCCGCTCCCTGACGTGGTCTCCACCTACGCCACCTGGATCCGTGGTGATCACAGTGGATCCACACCAAATACCCAGCATCCACGGCGTCATTGCATATTGACATTGCTGGCTGTGACAGTACACAGCTCTATATACAGAAAAATAAAAAAATTAATGGCTCTTAGACTATAGTGATGCAAAAACATATTTTCTTTTTTAAATACATTTTATTGTGTAAAAGTTGTAAAACATAAAAATATTCAAATTGGGTACTGCTGCAATTGTATCGACCTGCTAACTAATGATACCATGGTGACTTCTGAAAAAAATAGAAAAAAAATTCTAGCAGGATTGCTGTAATTTGTTCATCTCACCTCACAAAAACTATGATAAAGAGCGATCAAAGCGTCATATGAACCTCAAAAATGGAACCAATGAAAACGACAACTCGTCTTGCAAAAAATAAGCATCTAATTACCTCCATATACAGAAAAAATAAAAATTTATGGCTGTCAGACTATAACAACATTATAATGCAAGTTTTTACAAACACATTTCTATTGTGTTTAAGTACTAAAACATAAAAAAAAACGAAATAAAAATTATTTAGCATTATAATTGTACCAACCCGCCCAATAAAGTTACCAAATCATTTATACTGTACCCATGGCAAACGCAGTAAACAATGAAGCCCAAAAAACAATGGCAGAACTGCGTTTTTCCCCCCATTTTCATAGAGCAATGCTAAAAAAACTGTGGAACACCTGTGCTCTTGAAATGCACAGTACACCCCTAAAGGAGGTCCCTGAGGGACGTTGAATCCAAGATGTGATGACTTCTGGAAGATTTCACCTGTTCTAATATTTTAGGGGCTTTGCAAATGCAACATGGCACCCACGAAAATCTGCGTTCCAAAGCCAAATAGAGCCATGCACCTAAACAGCAATTTGCACCCACATGTAGGGTATTGCCAAACTTGGAAGAAATTGTGTAACAAATTTTGGATTGCTCTTTTCCAGGATTCCTTGTTAAAATTAAACATTTTCAGCTAAAATTGCAGATTGTTGGAAAAAAATATTTTTTTCTTTTTCACAGCCTAATGCTAAGAAAAATTGTAAAACACCTGTGATGTCACAATACCCCTGGATGTATTCCTGTAGGAGTGTTTCCAGCATGGAGTGTTTTAGGGGTGTTTATTAAGTATTAGCACCTGTAATGGCATCTACAGAAAAATGTAATGAAAATAAAACCCCAATATCCAGTAGGTGCTCCTCCTATTCTAAAGCTTATGGTTGAGTCAGAAAGTACACTAGGCCCACATATTGGATATCTCTAAAAATTTAAGAATTTGGAAAATCAATATTGATTTGCATTTTCCCGTTATCATCCACTGTGTTCCAGTGTATAATGGATAAAAATTGAAAATCTGCAAAAAAGGGACATTTTTAACCTCTACTTTGCTTTATTTTTTGAAACACTTAAAGGACTGATAAACTTCCTAAATGCTGTTTTGAATACTTTAAAATATGTACTTTCTTATATAGAGTCATTTATTGGGGTTTCTAACAAAAAAAATCATGTTTCAAATTTTCTTTAAAATATGAAAATTATCTACTAAATTTATAAGCCTCTAATGTCATAAACATAAATAGAAATTTAAAAAATGTAGCCATCTTACAGTAGACATTCTGTAGATGTTATTTATAAACTATTTTGTGTAATCTAATTTTTTGTCTTACACACAGAAATTTGTGAACTTTTTTCTACATTTTTACAATATTTTGATATTTTAGCAAATAAACAAGGATTGTATGGACCAATATTTCTTACTTACTTAAAGCACAATGTGTGAGGAGAAAAAAAATCTCTGAATCATATGGGTAGGTAAAAATAGCAAAAAGTTATTCCCATATAGAATGACACATGTCAGATTTAAAAAAGGAGGCTCTGGAAGAAAGGTAAAAACTGTCTGAGGCAGTAAGGAGTTAAACAAAACTTCAATTATTTCTGTGATGCTATCAAATACTACCATGCTGATGAGTGATAAATTATATAAGTGGATATTTTTATCCCAAATTATCCTTTTATGTGGTGTACAATGGTCAGCTTGACACTGTCGTTTGTTCAAGACTAGTTCCTTTCTTCTATTGGATAAAAATGCATTTAGCACTTTATGTACTTTTCCATTCAGTACCATTATAATTGGAATTTCGTATGCTGTCCTTTTTGTTTGTTCTTTTTGTAAAGTGTGCTTGAGATGAATTTACAGCAGGTGCTGAATTGTAGTCATATTTTTGCTACTGCATTAAGCTCAGTCAAGTGGAATGAAGTAAGCATTATCCCCATATGGTTCACTTGAGGATGTAGCAAAAAGTAGATATTTCACCATAAATGGTTACAGACTTATTTATATGTTTCTAAAACATTTTAGGATTTTAGTAGCTCAATGGAAACTACAAACTACATTTACAGAACTAAAATGCTTCCATACATCTTTCTATATATATATATATATATATATTGGTTATTTTTGACTAATGTAAATAATGTTAATTTCACTAGTTATTTTCAAGTACTGTACATACTAGAGTATAAACTGATCTGAACATAAGTCGAGGTACCTAATTTTACCACAAAAAACTTGGAAAACTTATTTACTCGAGTAAAAACCTAGGGTGGGAAATGCAGCAGCTACTGGTGAATTTATGCCACTCACATTGTAGGATCACACTGAACAATGGTCATTTAAAAATATACTACCTACACACAAAAATAACACACATATACAAATATATGTATAGGCAGGTAAATGTCCCCCACAGGCAGGTAAATGTCCCCTGTATGCAGATAAATGTCCCCCATAGCCAGGTATAGGCAGTTAAATGTCCCCCATAGGCAGGTATATGACCCCCCATAGTCAGGTATAGGCAGTTATATGTCCCCCATAGGCAGGTATATGCCTCCACATCGGCAGGTACAGGCAGGCATATGTCACCCATTGGCCGGTAAAGGCAGGTATATGTCCCCTATAAGCAGGTATAGGCAGGGTTTAAAAAGAAAAAATACAAGTACTCACCTCTTTCCCCCACTGCTCCGAAGTGTTCCGTCTTCTTCCCGGCAAATGGAGCATGACATTATCAGGCTGCGCAGGGAATGCTCACTCTCTGCTCCGCAATTGTATTGTCAGCTGTATGCGCCTCCTCTAGGAGCGCATACAACTGACGATACAATTGCGGAGCAGAGAGTGAGCGTTCCTTGCAGCGCACATCCCATGGCAGCACCTGGATGATGATGCCTGGCTCGAGTATCGTCAGCTGTGTGTGCTCACAGAGGAGGCACATACAGCTGAAGAGATCACCGCTGGTGCCCGGGCCATGGCAGCGCCAAGGAGGGCTTTTTCAGCACAAAAAATGTTTATACTCGAGTATATACGGTGCGAAGAAAAAAAAATGTCTTTTATTTTTTTTTTGCTCTTTGACAATATCAATCATATATTGTATGACATTTGTAGCAAGCTCAGGAGCTGAGAACAGATGAGAATGGAAGATGGAAAGTTACTGCTACTTTTATACCCTGTCAAAGGAGAATGGTAACATGACAATATCCTGCAACATCTAAGTTCTTTACAAGTGATCAAGTGCACACTTGCCCCTGTTTAGGTACCACCAGCAAATGGCTTCATATAACTTCAAATTAGCTTTTTCAGTCAAAATGAAATAGTGTGTGCATTCTTCAAGGTTAAATCAGTAAAATTAAGATTTTAGGTTTCCTATCCATCTCTTCCATTTATCAAATAAAAAAAGAAAAATAGATCTAATTACCATTGATTTGTTAAGAATTGCTTATTTTTGGTCATCTTGTCTCCTCCTCCCATCCCAAAAAAAGTAACTTAAAAGTTGTGTGTGCCACAAATTCGTGCCAATTAAGCAATGATGAAAAATAAAAGGTGTATGAGTCGGAATATGGCAATGTAAAGCAATTTTCTTCTGTTCTTTACTTTTTGAAGTATTAAAACAAAAACAATATAAATTCTATTGCACCTTTCTCTTATTGACCTGCAGAATAGATTAACATATCAGTTTTACCACAGAGTACACACTATAAAAATGAATTCCCACACACAAACATTGTAGTATTTCATTTTTTACACCATACAAAAAACATCATAATTTCAAATGTGCTATTAAAAAGATAATTTCAACAACAAAAGCCAAATCCTTAAACAGCTACAATGATGACAAAATGAAAAACCCTTGGGAGATGAGGTGAAAAATAAAATGAAAAAAGGGGTGTAATGTTGTAGCTTTTGCTACTTTTAAAAACCTACATGGGAAGCCATACTGGACATAGAACAGTAAGAAATGTTTACTTTATGACAGCTGCAATAATAAGAAACAAGTGTGAGAAATATTTTAGACTGTTAGGGTATAATCACATTTGGCAGATTCATTAAATATTTTTCTGAGAAGTTTCACTTGAAAACTCTGTTGCATTCACATTAATGTAGTTGTTCCTGCAACATACATATGAGTTCCTGCGCTGTTCACGGGAATAAAAGAGATGTAGACATTTTTGCAACACATCCAAAAACACCATTGCAGTCTTCTGGAAGTGACAGTCTTCAGCAGAGTCTATGGAGTGGCAGATGAGATGAAAATAGAGCTATAAGGGGACATTCAGACAGCGTATTATTTACTGTATGTACTGGCGTGCCATGAACACTTATGTTGCGCTGTCGAACTTATGCATTTGTAGTTGTGTAAATTCAACTAAAAAATTATGCACAGATTTCTGCCTCCTTTCAAGCTCATATAAGCCTGAATTGATGTGTCAATTATTTTCAGGCATGTGCAAAAATACGAGAGTAAAATACGTGTTGTGTGATTGATATGCATATTGTAGTCTATGACAAGTGTATTGTATTACGTGCAAAAAAACATGTCAAAATACGTTGGCATGCACATACCCTAACTGTGTATATGAAGTGTTATACTGCTATCCTACCTTATCTAGGTCTTCTGCATTAAAAAAGAAAACCATTTTACCCCTTGCCCTACGCTGACTATCCCCCAGTCTACAGAGCAAAGCTGTTAAGTAAACTGTAGAGAGCGGTTAATGTCAGTTTTCAATTCTATAAATCACTGGTCAGACCATATATGGAATATTGTGTACAGTTTTGGGCACCACTTCACAGGAAAGACAAAAATAATAAATGGACTGGGTGGACTTCAATACCCAGAATAATTAGCAAGATTAGGGTTATCTGATTGCCAGATTGGAGTTGGGAAGAATTTTTTTTACCTTCCTCTGGTACAACACTATAGCATAATCGGCTGAATTGGATGGATGTCTGTCTTTTTTCGACCTTACAAACTCTCTTGATTTACACCGAGCAATGATGGAGTTTCCTTTCTATAAATATGCCAGCAGATGTTGTCTATTTCCTAGCAGCGTAATATAGATGCGCTTGCTCTACAACTATATACTAGCGACTCGTTTGAAAAAGTTTGACATGGGCAAAAACGTTTGAATTGAAAGTTGCATGTTCTATAAATATTGCATAAGGAGAAATAAATAAAAAAACAAATTTTTGCTTAAGAATCTTGTTCGTATATGATTCATGTGCGAAAGATTAACATACATTTATTTACATGGATTGTAATATCCAATCTGCCTAGCACTGGTGAAAATTTTATTAGCTAAGTGTGCTGAACAATAAATTTTCAGTATCTGCAAAGTAGGCACCAACTGGAGAAGCTGACAAGCTAGTGAGTGAGAGACACAATCCCAAAGTCAATACCAGGTGGTTAGAAAAAAAAAACAATGCAAAATTGCAAACCAATATCAGTACCTGGAAAAGCTGGGTAAATAATGATAGCATGGGTGTTACTATAGCCATGGCAGCCATAGCTAATGCTATGGGGCCCAGAGTTTGAGGGGGCCCACTCAGATTCAAGAAGATTGTTCTTTTCTGTAGGGAATGACTGGTTGGTTGTTTTCTGCTCTCCAGCACTATCACTTGCGTTTTTTGATATATAGTGATATTATTTATACCTTTAATTACCACCACTTATGTTACTGCTTTAGTTTATTGGTACTAGGTAGTGAAGCCCATCTCATTTTGCTAGTTTTGTCACTGACTAAGAGAGCACAACCAGACAGAGAAACATGCAATGAAGGGTTAGGAAATCCTGTAAGTTAAATCCAGGAATCAAGAAAGGGAAATCCAGTAGTCAGAAATAGCTGGGTTAAACACTGAGTAAATCACTGGACTAAACTGTAAAATATAACTTTTAATGATACCAATAAAAAACATACATTAAAAGAAAAATCTACAAAAGCACTATGCCTCTAAAATACAGGGATAAACAGTGGCCAACAAATAAGCTGACCCTATTAACCCCTATACACTAACTGCCTAAATGTGAATATGTGGGGACAACGTCCTGATAAGGACGACCCCACCCGGAACCTAACTAGCACCTCTAATACAATATGTTTATAGGGTCATGTTTTTTCACTTTTTAATACACGTTCACTATTAGGGTGTGTTAGGGTTTGCTAGTTAGGTTCCGGGTGGGGTCGTCCTTATCAGGACGTTGTCCTCACATATTCACATTTAGGCAGTTAGTGTATAGTGGTTAATAGGGTCAGCTTATTTGTTGGCCACTGTTTATCCCTGTATTTTAGAGGCATAGTGCTTTTGTAGATTTTTCGTTTAATGTATGTTTTTTATTGGTATCATTAAAAGTTATATTTTACAGTTTAGTCCAGTGATTTAGTCTAATTCATAAACTGTATTTCCTTAGTTGGCATTGGTGGGGTTGCCTTGTATCACCCCTCTTTCGTATATTTAAACACTGAGTACCACACTAAGGGCCACATGTATGAAACGTTTTTGGTCTAAAACTCACTTTTTTTCCCCATAGGTTTATATGGGGAAAAAGTGAGTTTTAGACCTAAACAGGACCATACATGTGGCCCTAGGTGTGCACCAGATAGAATCATATGCAGTAGCACACTGTATACAATGTGTATGTACAGTGGGGAAAACAAGTATTATATTTGATACTCTGGCAATTTTGCAAGTTTTCCCACCTACAAAGAACAGAGACTGTAATTTCTTTCATACGTACATTTCAACTGTGAAAGACAAATTCCAGAAAATCACATTGTATGATTTATAAATAATTAATAATTTAAATTTGCATTTTATTGTATGAACTAATTATTTGATCACCTACCATCCAGCAGAAATTCTGGCTCCCAAAGACCTGTTTGTTTTTCTTTAAGAAGTCCTCCTACTCTGCACTATTAACCCCTTAAAGACCTGGCGTAGAGTACGTCCAGGGCCGCTCAGGGGCTTTGCGGGGGGGTCGCGCCGCGACCCCCGCACAGCCGCGGGTGTTAGCGGCATATCGCCGCTAACACCCGGCAGTAACATCGCGGCGGGTGGCTCCGCCCGCTCCGTGTTTTTACCCATCAGACATCGCGGCAAAGTGGCCGCGGCATCTGAATTAACGCCGCGCACGATCGGTGTGGGTGATCGGCATCAGCGCACTATGCTGCGCCGACCCGATCACCGGGCATTGTGGTGGGGAGCCTTGTGAAGGCCCCCCGTCACTTACCCTGGCCGGTTTCCCCCACTTCCGCCCGCAGACAGGAAGTGGGGGAAACCGCCATCTTTGTACACCCAAAATGCATTGCCTATGCAATGCATTAGGTTGTATTAACAATCGAGCCCCTTAGTGGTCAAGCACATAGGGGGACTAAATGTTACAGTAAAAAAAAAATTAAATAAAGTTTTAAAGTACAAAAAAAAAAAGATTAAAGTTCAAATCCCCCCCCTTTCCCCATTTTAAACAAATAAAATATTAAAAATTTAAATAAAAAGTTACACATTTTTTGGTATGCCGCCCCAAAAAAAGTTTGATCTAAAAAAAAATATAAACCCTTTTTCCCCGTGTGAACACCGTAGAAAAAAAAAATTCCCAAACCCCAAAATTGCTTTTTTTTGGTAATTTTAGTAACCCCCAAAAAAATGGAATAAAAAATATCAAAAAGTCGCATGCTTCCAAACTGTAGCGATAAAAAGTACACTTCACCCCGAAAAAAATTCCCCCCTCACTGTGTCGTATGTGTTGACAAAAAAGTTTTTGGTCCCCCAAAAAAGGGCCGTGGCGCAATTTTGGGAATTTTTTTACGGGTACCAAAAACAAAACAAAAACCCTAATGTTTGGTATTCCCGGTAGTAAAACTTAGAATAAATAAACCAATTTACCAAAGATTGAACGCCAAAAAAGCAAATCCCAGAAACAGGGCGAAAATTTTTTTTTTTCCATTTGCCCCTCGGGAAATTTTTTTTGGGGTTTTACAGTATAATCTATAGTATAGTGAATAACACAATTAGAAAGTCATCTTTTTCCCGCAAAAATTAAAGCCCTCATGTGTCTAGTAGGTGGGAAAAATAAAAAAAGTTAGGGGGTTTAGAAGGCGAGGAGGGGAAAAATGAACGTGCACAAAAAAAAAAAAACCCCGGGTTTAAGGGTTAATTGCACCTGTTTTAAATAGTTTCCTATAAAAGCAAAATGTCCACACAATCAATCACATTCCAATTCTCCACCTGGCCCAAAACGAAACAGCTGTTAAGGACACCAAGGTAAAAAGTAAAAAAGCACAGGTTGGGGTGGGCTACTAGCAAAGAAGTTGGTGGAAAGGATTAACTGTTGCTGCAAATTTTTAGAAAATGGAAAAAACACAAGTTTTATGTCAATCTTCCTTGGTTGAGATCCCGTTGACTCGTCATGGGGGTAAAGTTGTTTTGAAAAGGTCAGGGAAACAGCCCCAGAACTAATAGCAGGACTGATCAATGACCTGAACAGAGCTGGGACCCCAAACCTGAAAAATTTTTCCTTAGTAAGCATTATGCAGTCATGGTTTAAAAAACCCCACAGGGCATCAAGGGGCCCTCTGTCCCCCGCCAGCTATATCCAGGATGTTTGAAGTTCACCATTGATATTGGTGATCAGAGGAGGATGGGGAAAGTCATGTAGTCATTGAGATCAAAAGGGAAAACCCGTGTTTTTTAGGAAAAGGGGGAGTACAACCCAAGGACCCATCCCAAGGGGATGGGGTGGAAATATCATGCTTTGGGGGGGCTTTCTGAAAAAAGGGGCGAAGTTAATGGTTTGAAGGGAGGAAAGGATTGGCCCGGTTTGGCCATAACTTTTCCCTCAGTAAGAGCATTGAAGATTAGTTGTGGCTGGGTCTTCCTGCAGGACAATGACCTAAAACAAACAGCCAGGATAACTAAGGAGTGGCTCTGTAAGAAGCATTCCAAGGTCCAGTCTCCAGACCAGAACCCAATCTAAAATCTTTGGTCAGAAATGAAACTCAATGTAGCCCAGCAACAGCCCCAAAACATGAGAGATCTGGAGAAGATCTGTATTGAGGAGTGGGCCAAAATCCCTGCTGCAGAGTGTGCCAACAGGGTCAAGAACTACAAGAAATGTCTGACCTCTGTAATTGCAAACAAAGATTTCTGCATCAATTATTAAGTTCTGTTTTTCAATTGTATCAAATACTTATTTCATGCAGTAAATTGCAAATTAATTCAACAGAAATCAGATTTTTTTTTTTATTTTGTATCTCATATTTGAAGTGTACCTACTATAGAAATTACAGACCTCTCCATTCTTTATCAAATACATATTTTCCATGCTGTAAATGTATAGTATATGTGTAAATACATGTACAGTGGGGAAAGAAGTATTTAGTCAGCCACCAATTGTGCAAGTTCTCACACTTAAAAAGATAAGAGAAACTTGTAAGTGACAGCATAGGTAGACCTCAACTATGAGAGACAAAATGAGAAATCAAATCCAGAAAATCACATTGTCTCATCTGGAAAAAATGTATTGGCAAATTATGGTCGAAATAAGTATTTGGTCAATAACAAAAGTTCATCTCAATTTTGGGCAATCAGGGGTCAAAACGTTTTCTGTAAGTCTTAAAAGGTTGGGGCCACACTGTTGGGGGTACTTGGCCCATTCCTCCGCGATTCCTCTAAGCGTGAGTTTTTTGTGCGTCGCTGGGAACACGGACTTTAAAATCCCAAAAGTTTTTTATGGGGTTGGTTTTGGGGGGAGACTGGCTGGCCATTCAACGCCCTTGAAAGGGTTTTCTTAAAAAGCCATTCTTTTTTGGGCCCTGGGGGTTTTGTGTTGGGATCATTGTCTGCTGAAAGACCACCATTTTATTCAATGCCCTTTTGACGGAAGGGGGGTTTTGCATCAAAATTCCGTACAGGGCCCCATTTTTTCTTTCAGGGGACAGGGGATCAGCATCCGGGCCCTTTGCGGGAAAAAAACCCCCCCAAAAGCATAGTTGCCACCCCCGCTTCACGTAGGTATGGTGTTCTTTTGATGCAACTTGCATTTGTTAGGTCTGGAGGTGGATCCACTGGACCCGCAGGCGATGGCATAAGCCCAACCAAAGGGGGGGGGATCTAAATGGGACCCGGGATTCACCAGAGCCGCCGCAAAGCGGGATGGTCTTGCTGGGCGGGTTTCCACTAGGTCACTACCCCCTGGAGGGGCTTGCCTGCGGTCGGCCAGAGTGCAGGTAAGTACGGCAGGCAGGCGGTCGTGGTCGAGACAGGCAGGAGGGAGGACGGCGGCTTGGTTCGTTGACGGTAGACAACAGGAGGTCGGGGGGGCGGCAGGGTTCGTAGCGGTAAATAAGGGGAGTCGGTTAAAAAGGTAAGACAAGACGGAAAGCTCTGGGGAACACTTTCACCATGGAATATCACCAAGGATCCCCGAGGGCCGGAGGAAAATGGGGGACTAAATAGGAGCAGTACCGGCAAAGAAACCAATTACCCGCACGCCCCCTTTTAAAATTCAAATTGCCGGCGCCCCCCTAGAGGCGGGGGTACACGCCCGGGGCGGAAAACCAGCAGAAAAAGGAGCGGCGGCCGGGTAAGTGAACGCCCGGGGGGGGGTAGCAACATGGGGACCCCCAACCCCACGTGCGGGAGGGGCTTCCCCTGGAAGCGGAGCACGGCGCGCCTGCGACCCCCGGGACAGTGGTCGCAGGAATGTCCGTGCAATTCCCCTTCCTCAAACTGACGGTTGTATTTCTACCAAAACAGTTTACTTTGGTTTCATCTGATATTGAAAATCTCCAAAACTCTTTGGTCTCTCTAGAAAAATTCAGAAGGGCCCAGCAGTACTAGCTTTTAAACAGGAAAGGGA
>JAODAL010021999.1:0-65730 GCA_025379985.1 Phyllomedusa bahiana
CTACCCCTTCTCCTTCCGCCAGTTTGAAGACCTGCACACCGTACAGCGGCCAGTCTAGCAGCCAGCCTTCTGTCTTCCAGGTTTGGGAGCAGAAGAAACACTTTAACCCAAATCATCCCAAAGCCAAAAGCCTGAATGTCGGCATGCCAGGCTTTTGGCGTTGGATATGTTGCCTTTCCGTCTGGTGGACACAGATGGGTTCTCGCCACGTCATGGCCCTCGCCTGCCCCCAATACCCAGATGCCGAGCAGGCATTTCTTTGCCAGAAAAGCCGTCCCTGCCCGGCCAGCCCACGTGTCATCTAAAATTTCACTATATTACTATTTTTGCCATAGGCAAACTTAAACTCTATCATGTTCTCTAATCTGTTAAACAACAAAAACGTAACTTTTATTATATCTAACTCTTAACCTCTATACACACTATTTAAAAACCTGATCTCTAACCTCATCATTTAACCCTTTTTGCTTCTGAAAGAGGGAATAACTCCCTTTCTATTATCAAGTTTGGTGGAACCCCACCTACTAAAAGGGGAGCCTTATATCTATAGCAAAGTACTAAGCTTAAGCCAACTACTTGGGCAGTCGTCCCTAAATCTCATAGACACAGAACAAATAAGGCCCCCTTGTGACACCGTCTGCAGCAGGTGACACTTGTAGACAGAGGTGAGAGATCACAATTTAAAACGTCATATCTGACCTCGCCAACATGTTTCACCAGCTAACCTGGCTTTATCAAGGCTTAGAGGTCCGATCACATGTGGTCTGAGCTCACTTCCTTTTATATCATGTTAGGTAAACGCCCCGTTCAGGTGCTCACCAATTAGCCATCAGAGAATCCACATAAAACCCACTCCCCCTTCCGCGCGCACACTCATAATATGTCCTGCTAAAGCTGCCACCATGCTCTCATGAGCCAACAACCTTCAGTCAAATTCGCCATCTCCATAACGGGCTTGCGCCCCATCTTACCGTACTGCCCGTGTCAATGCACTGCACCAACAAACACCTCAGCCCTGACTGTGATGGGCTTCCGTCTTACTTCTCTCATATTATTGGAACTGCGTGGCTCACCAAGAATGAATTAAGCAGACTAGGTGTCACATTACACAGCACACTGCCATTCATCAATTGTAAAACCAGAGGGGTGATTTATGGGGCCATGTGTACCAGCCCCAAGATCTATGTGGGAAAAACCATACAGGAGTTTCGTCGTCGGATCTCGAAGCATCTGAGTACTATTAAAACTAGAGGTTGACACCTCCCTAGCCAAGACACTTTTTTTGGAAGTACATAATGGCGTAATAGAGGTGCTAAAATTTTGGGGTATATGTGTGAAAAAGCTAGGGGAAAGAAAGGGCGATTTGGATGTAGTTTTGTTGCAGGAAGAGCCAAGATGGATACACAGACTCAATACATTGAAACCTAAAGGCCTAAATGAAGGCTTTTCATTTTCGGCATTTATTGATCTTGCTGATTTCCAAAATAATAATTTTTTGAAGAAACATGATATATGTGATTAAGTACGGTCAAGTGGATATAGCACAGTTGAATATAAGACTATGGAAGCATCAGAGTTCATATATGTGTTTTGTTTTTTTTCTTCCCCCCTCCCTTCCATCTCCCTCGCGCCCCATCCCCCCTTCCCCTCTCCTCTCCCCCTTTTGCCTCTACGTTTTTCCTCATTGTCCCTGGGTCCTGTAATGATGACAGATATTCATCACGTGAGGCCACGGTTTCTATTTAACAAATTAGGGATGCATGTATATTGCTTTTGCAAGGGACTATTCATGTGTGTACTCATGTATGTAGAGATTTATTGTTTCTGCTTGCGGCGCTGATCTAGTGCGAAGCGGATGCAACTGGATGCAATGGCATTTGAGGATACTCGAGTTCTTGCCTGCTCCAATTGGGGCGGGGTGTTTTGGGTGGCTGGCTGTGCGCCGTTGGAGAGAATCTTCAATGGGCAACTTGTGAGGTCATACTGTGGGCGGGTGGGTGGGCTAGCCATAGAGCCTACAGTATTATTAAAATGAATAATGAATATTTCATGTAAAAGAGAAAGTGGTGTTATGAATATAGTCTTGAGACAATACAAACAATGCAGTGGAACATGGATTTAATGGGGCCTGCAGCTCTATTGGAATGAATATGCATATTACATATATAGGAGAAGTGCTTTATGGGAAGATAATATGACAGTGGTCTATTGTACAGTGGAGTTTATATTCCCAATGAATATGCATATTAGATATTGAAGAGAAGGGGGTTATGGGAATTGATAAAGATGGCAGTGTGCTGTGTAATGTGACACCTAGTCTGCTTAATTCATTCTTGGTGAGCCACGCAGTTGCAATAATATGAGAGAAGTAAGACGGAAGCCCATCACAGTCAGGGCTGAGGTGTTTGTTGGTGCAGTGCATTGGCACGGGCAGTACGGTAAGATGGGGTGCAAGCCCGTTATGGAGATGGCGAATTTGACTGAAGGTTGTTGGCTCATGAGAGCATGGTGGCAGCTTTAGCAGGACATGTTATGAGTGTGCGCACGGAAGGGGGAGTGGGTTTTATGTGGATTCTCTCTGATGGCTAATTGGTGAGCACCTGAACGGGGTGTTTACTAACATGATATAAAAGGAAGTGAGCTCAGACCACATGTGATCGGACCTCTAAGCCTTGATAAAGCCAGTTAGCTGGCGAAACATGTCGGCGAGGTCAGATTGACGTTTTAAATTGTGATCTCTCACCTCTGTCTACAAGTGTCACCTGCTGCAGACGGTGTCACAAGGGGGCCTTATTTGTTCTGTGTCTATGAGATTAGGGACGACTGCCCAAGTAGTTGGCTTAAGCTAGTACTTTGCTATAGATATAAGGCTCCCCTGTTAGTAGGTGGGGTTCCACCAGACTTGATAATCGGGAGTTATTCCTACTTTCAGAAGCAAAAAACGGTTAACTGATGAGGTTAGAGATCAGGTTTTTAAATAGTGTGTATAGAGGTTAAGAGTTAGATATAATAAAAGTTACGTTTTAGGGTTTAACAGATAGAGAACTGATAGAGTTTAAGTTTGCCTATGGCAAAATAGTAAATATAGTGATCAAAAGTCACTCTTAGTTCTCTTGCGAGATTCCCAATTTTTTGGAGATTATCTAAAATTTCAAGCGCGTTGTCTGCATCTGTGTCCGGAAAAGTCCATCTCACCACCGACACATGGACTAGTAAGCACAGCCAAGGCCGCTATATCTCTGTGACAGCTCACTGGGTGAGCTGGGTGGATGTCTCTGGGGGTGACGTTGGCTCTCAGGCTCGGCGCACGCTCTTCAAAACCGCAGGGATGGTGCAGGGCTCTTTCCCCCAAGGTCCTCTGGTGGCATCACGTGCCCAGAGACACCAGGCCGTGTTGAAATTAATCTGCCTTGGAGACCGTCCACACACAGGTCAGGAGCTGTGGACGGCTCTCCGCAACGAGACCGAGCGCTGGCTGGTTGACAAGAACCTTGTGCCAGGCAAGGTGGTGTGCGATAACGGGCGAAATCTGCTGGCCGCCCTTAAGATCGGTAGGCTGGAGCACATCCCTTGCCTGGCACATGTCATGAACCTTGTCGTCCAGAAATTTCTAAAGAGCTACCTGGGTCTGGACTGCCTGTTGAAGAAGGCTCGATGTCTGAGTTCGCACTTCCGCCATTCGCAACCTGCTTCGTCCCGCCTGGCTGCGTTGCAGCGTCAGCTCGGCCTCCCCGTCAACCGTCTCATTGTTGACGTGGCAACACGCTGGAATTCCACCCTCCACATGCTCCAGCGATTGTGGGAGCAGCGCAATGCCATTACGCAGTACGAAGTGACACATGGCCTGACAAGCAGCAGTGCGGACCTTGGGGTGTTGAGCCACCGAGAGTGGAGGCAGATGAAAGAGCTCTGCACCATCCTTGCCAGTTTTGAAGAAGCCACCAAAATGGTCAGTGCGGACGATGCCCTTGTCAGCATGAGCATTGTGGTGATCTTAGTTCTGGAACGATCGTTGGACACTCTGAAACATAAAGGTCCCGCCAGCGACGGAGGGGGAGACGGAAAACAGATGCAGACACGGAGCCTTTCTCTCTGTCAAATCCACAAGGCCCGACAGTTTCTCAATTTTATCGGTCTTCATTAGGCAGTGGTTCAGGGTCCAGATCTAGTGCAAGGCGGCACCTCAGCTCTCAGGGTGCATCATCTGAGGCAAGTCAGGGCTGTGTTGAAGCTGTCCTGTAGGAAGGGGGAGGAGTAGAAAGGAGGAGGTGAGTATTCCTAGACACAGACGTCCCTGCCTTGGAAAAGAGGTTGGCATGAATTTGAGCAGATGAGGAAGATGAGTTTTGCTAGTGCCCCTCAACCTAAGGCTTGGGAACTCAAGGCTCAATCTCTCACATGAGTGCTTGGATGCTCCATTTCCTCCAACATGATCCTCGCATTTAACCCATCAAAATGAACAACAGTTACTGGGTGGCCCCCCTCCTGGATCCCCGGTACAAAACAAAAACTCAGCACTTTCCTTCCACCCACCCAAATAGAGAGTAAAATGGCAGAAATGGAGACCTTGCTGATTGATCAACTGGGGACATCTGTTGCGTCTGCTTCAGTTCCTCAAATTGTCACGTGTGGAACAACATCAGGGGACGTGACAGCATTTGAGTGCCAAGCAAGCCGTAGGGGCAGAAAGCAGCAGCAGGCAAAGGGGCAGAAGCCTAATGGGTGACCTTGGCAATCTTTATTTACCCACCTACCAACGCATGCAATGCAGGGCACACATCCAACACACAGAGACCAGCTTAAGATTATGGTGCACGACTATCTGCTTTCTCAACCCCCGATTTTTTTTGGATGTGTTCCGGCCCCAATAGGACTTCTGGGTATCCAAAAAATGGACGAATGGCCCGAGGGTCGCTCGCCACGCCATAGAGGGTTTGTCCTGCCCAAGCAAACCGCGTCATATCTGAGCGGACCTCAGCACAGTGGAGGAGTCATTTCAGACAAACGCATCCGACTTTCCACAGATAATGTGGATCGTTTGACTTTCATCAAGATGAATCAGGCATGGATATCTGATGATGTTGTGGCCCCAATTGCCGAGGTCACCGATTAAAGTTGCGGGGTCACTTCACATTCCTCTCCAAACAGAAATGGTCCTCTTTAAAAAACTTATTTTTAAAATGATCATTTCTTACTGCAATTTTTATTCTCAATTCCCAACAGTTCATTTTGCTGGTTTTGCTGTGAGGAGACTAAAAGACACCAAGGTTTCATGACAAAACTACACTCACCGGCCACTTTATTAGGTACACTTGTCCAACTGCTCGTTAACACTTAATTTCTAATCAGTCAATCACATGGCGGCAACTCAGTGCATTTAGGCATGTAGACAGGTCAAGACAATCTCCTGCAGTTCAAAACCGAGCATTCAGTATGGGGAAGAAAGGTGATTTGAGTGCCTTTGAACGTGGCAGGGTTTTGTTGGTGCCAGAAGGGCGGGTTTCTGGAGTATTTCAGAAACTGCTAAATCTCGGGGATTTCACGCACAACCATCTCTAGGGTTTTTCAGAGAATGGTCCGAAAAGAAAAAACATCCAGTGAGCGGCAGTCCGTGGGCGGGGAAATGCCTTGTTGATGCCAGAGGTCAAAGGAGAATGGGCAGACTGGTTCGAGTGATAGAAAGGCAACAGTGACTCAAATAGCCACCCGTTACAACCAAGGTAGGCAGAAGAGCACTCTGAATGCACAGTACGGCGAACTTTGAGGCAGAGGGGCTACAGCAGCAGAAGACCCAAACCCGGGTGCCACTCCTTTCAGCTAAGAACAGGGAAAATGAGGCTCCAATTTGCCCAAGCTCATCGAAATTGGACAGTAGAGATTGGAAAAACGTTGCCTGGTCTGATGAGTCTCGATTTCTGCTGCGACATTCGGATGGTAGGGTCAGAATTTGGCGTCAACAACATGAAAGCATGGATCCATCCTGCCTTGTATCAAACGGTTCAGGCTGGTGGTGGTGGTGTCATGGTGTGGGAATATTTTCTTGGCACTCTTTGGGCCCTTGGTACCAATTGAGCATCGTTTTCAACACCTTGTTGAATCTATGCCACGAAGAATTGAGGCAGTTCTGAAGGCAAAAGGGGGTCAACCCGTTACTAGCATGGTGTACCTAAAAAAGTGGCCGGTGAGTGTATATTCCATTTACTCACTTCATCTTTAGAATTTTTTTCACATTGTTCAATGGTTTTGGGGTCATGTTGCCCCACAATTTTTAAACAGTTGCTGAGAAGTCATATTTATAATTTTTTGGGGTCATGTTGCTGTGAAATACAGCAATAATTTATGGTCCTTTGGAACAGAAATGTTGGCTTCTAAGTGGCATCTTCTCCTTCACATTTTTTAAAAAGTGGCTTTAGAAGTCATATTTATAATTTTTTGGGGTCATGTTGCTGTGAGATAAAGCTATAATCATGGTCCTTTGGAACAGAACTGTGGCTTCTAAGTGTCATTTCTCCCTCACAATTTTTAACTGTGCATGAGAATTCATATTTATTATTTTTTGGGGTCATGTTGCTGTTTAGATACATCAATAATCATGGTCCTTTGGAACAGAAATGTGGCTTCTAAGTGGCATTTCTCCTTCACAATTTTTAACAGTGGTGAGAAATCAATTTTTTAAAATTTTTTGGGGGTCTGTTGCTGTGAGAAAAAAGCTATAATCATGGCCCTTTTTTGGAACAGAAAGGGGGGGCTTTAAGTGTAAATTTCTCCTCCCCAATTTTTAACAGGGGCTGAAAAGGGTCATATTTATAATTTTTTTTGGGGTTTCATTTTGTGTGAGATACAGCAAAAATCATGGTTTTTGGGGAACAGAAAGGGGCCTCAAAATTTGGCATTTCTCCTTCAAAAATTTTTTTAAACAGGGGCCCTGAGAAGTCATTTTTAAAAATTTTTTTGGGTAAAAGCTGTTTTAAAATGCGAAATTACTACAATTTCCTATTCTAAAAAATTTTGTTTTAATAGACATTTGTTCTTCACAATTTTTAAAAATTGGCTATGGGTCATGTTTTAAATTTTTTGGGGGGCTTTTTGCTGTGCTTTGCGGGGTATACACAGGTCTTTTTAAAAAATGTTGTTTCTAACGACATTTTTTCTTCACAATTTTTCCAAAAGTGGAAAAAGGGTCAGGGCCTTTTTTTTTTTGGGGAGCCCTTTTTGCTGGGGGACATGAAAGTTTATACTCCCGGTCTATTCAAAAAAATTGTTGTTTCAAACAAAATTTTGTTTTCACAATGGTAAAGAGTGGCTCAAGGGGGGATGGTGCTGTCAAAAAAAAGGGAATGGGTAGGACACTGTTAATGGAAATTTATTGAAAAATGACTTTTTTTTTGCAAAAACTTTAACATAGCTATCAATCCCTTTATTGAGAAAAACCCTTTTAAATTAAAATTTAAAAAAGAGAAAAAAAAGACATGGGGGGAATTCCATCCGTTTTTTAAAAATGTGGTTTTCTAGAATTAAAGTACAAAAAAAATTGCATGTACAAAATAGCTGTTAAAAAAATTTCCCCTTTTAATTGTACAAGGGAGGTCAGGAAAACTTGACCCGATGTAGGTTATTTAGGGATTTGGGGGTATAGGAGCCCCAGACAGGAAAAAAAGAAAAGGGGAAAATTTCTCCAGCAGTTTTAGTTAAAAAGAGAAAAAAATTCCAAGATAAAGGGCACCTGGGTGTAAAAAGGGGGCGTTTTTAACCCCCCGTATTTTTAAAGGGGGAAGCCAATTGGCCAAAAACTCAAAAGGAGGGGGAAACGATTTCCTAGGTATTGATTGGTACTGAGGAAAGGGGTGGGAGTTCTCACACTTCAGCTTCCCCCACCCGCTTTAGCATGAAGTTTTCGTTTCTGTGTCTTTAGGGCATTTTAACTGCGTTTTTAATTTGATGACGGAAAAATGCCCGCCCGGGCTCTCACCCCCACCCCCTGTAAATCCGGCCCTGGGGGCATGCTGTGGCCCCGGGGCAGGGATAGTTTTGTCCCGGGGAAACTAAAATGGTTTGGGTTTAAGGATCCTTTTTCCCGGGGACTTTTTTTAAAAGTGGGGGTTTATGAAAGGGTTTGGGGTCCCTGCTGTGGCCCAGGAAGGTATAGTTTAAAGTCCCTTTAAAATAATTGGTTTTTTGAAAGACCCTTTTTTCCGACTTTTTTGTGGGGGGATGGGAGGTTTTTTGGGGCTTTATGTGGGGGGCCCAGGACAGGGATAGTCCCAAGTCCCGTGAAAAAATAAAATTTGGTTTTTTGGTTTTTAAAAAACCCCTTTTTTCGGCCCTTTTTAAAATTTTGGGGGGGTTTTTTGCAGGTTTGGGGGGTCATCTTGTGGCCCCGGAAAAGGTTAGTCAATGTCCAGGAAAAATAAAATGGGTGGTTTAAAAACTCCTTTTTCCCCGGGACCTTTTTTAAAAGTGGGGGTCATGCAGGTTTGGGGTCATTTCTGGTTCCGGACCCGGGGTATTCCCAATTTCCCAGTTTAAGTAAAAAAGATGGTTCATTTTAAAACTGCCTTATGGCACTTTTTAATTTGTGGGTTTTATGCAGGTTTTAAAGGGGCATGGGTGTGGTTTCAAGGAAAAAGGGGTGTGAATGTTGTGTGACTTTTTTTTGTGGCTTTTTTTAGGCCCCCAAGTGGGTTTTCCTAAGATGTAGCAAAGGGATCCTTTGACTGTTGTGGTGTTTTTAAATTTCCCGTTCTCCAAGCCCTGTTTGGGTGTAAAAAATTTAAAAGGGGTTGTTGCTCTCCCCTTTGTTTTTTAATGGTCTCGGGGATGGTGGGCTATCGACTATCGAAAAAACCCTTTTCGATGGTGGCGACTACGGACTATCGATCGATTTTCGATAGCCCCAAAAGTAATTTGCTCAACAAATATGGTGAGGGGCCCGAAATGTGGGGGTCATCTAGCGGCCCTGTGTTTTTTCTTAACCCAAAAAGGTTCTTGGGTTGGTTGACTAGGTTCATCCACCTCCCCCCCAAGATGAAAATCTGACAACCCCCGCCCAAGAGTCGGGGGGAGAACTTCAGAAAACAACCCCTTTTTTTTGGGATGGGCCGGGAGTGGGTCAGCAGGGCCCCCCCCCTGTCTTTTTAACCCACCCCTTTCCCATTCCAGTTTTTTCTTAGCCAGAGATCTTTCTTTTTGTGGGTTCTGGGCTCAGCGCCCCCTTTACAGTGAGGGGTGAACAAATTTGGGGGGAGGACCCGTCGAGCTACTTGGCAGCGAAAAAAAAATGGGGCCAATATCCCCCTGCTTCTTGCAGTAGGCGGCCAAAATTTTAGAAAGTGGGGAGCGAAAGGGGGGGTTTATTTTTTTGGGGGGTCAGCCTCGGCATTTCCCAAAAACCCGTTTAGGGGACAGGGATTTAAGATGAAACAATTTAAACGATGATGATGTTGCCCACCCCATTTGGGAGCCCGGGGGGAAAACAAGGAAATTCTTTATCGTCAGGGGGGAAGAGGGCGTAAACCTTTGGGGGTCAGGCAGCGGGCAGCCAGCAAGGGGGGTTGTGTTGCCCTGAGTCAGCAGGGTAGCGCAGTGTGAGGTCAAAAGCCAAGCGGAACACGGGGTAGAAAACCCGCTTCGCAGGTCCAAAAAAAGTAGCGGCACCGGGGCTCAGTGAGCGGAGCGGCGGTAATAGACACTCAGTGGGGGAGTGTTGGCCGGTAAAATCAGCTACTCGGCGGGGTGTGGCAGTTCTTTGCTAAGACACCGGAGGAGCCGAATATGAGTATATGTAGAATCTGTGGGCAGAAAGAGAAGCATGGCCAGGGTACTAACGTTGGCACCATGGCCCTGCGTCAACACATGCAGCGTCACCATCTGATGGCCTGGGAGAACCGTGGCTCAGATGTGGTGGTCCATCCTGCCGCCGCAGCAGCGCATGCATTGCAGCCAGTCAAGGCTCCACCACCTATGCAGAAGGGAGCTGTTTCTCTTTGCCATCATCTCCCGGTCTAGACGCTCCTGCTCCTCGCTACTCATGGCGCCAGCAGTCATTCAACAAAGCGATTGCAAAGAGACAACAGTATGCATCCAAACATCCTAAGGTGCAGAAGCTGACTATGCTCCCGTCCAAGTTGTTGGTACTGCAGTCCCTCCCTATCCAAATGGTGGACTCAGAGAATTAATGGCCTGTGCCGAGCCGAGGTGAAGAGTTCCAAGCTGTAATTTCTTTTCCAAAAAGGCAGTACAAGCCCTTCACAAATATGTAGAACAGAAGGTGGGCCAGTCCTTGAGCTTATCGGTTTGTTCCAAGGTGCACAGCAGCACGGATGTGTGGAGCTGTAACTACGGTCCGGGCCAAGTACATGTCCTTTACGGCCCACTGGGTGAATGTGCTTCCTGCCAGGCACACCAACAACTTGGGACAGGAGAAGCCGCTTTCTCCTCCACGTTGTCAAACGGCTGCTCCTGCGCCATTTTCCGCCTCTCCTCCTCTCCACCACCAAACCCCCATCTCAGCCCCCAAAAATACGTTTCATCATACCACATGTGTAGGGCAAAAGAGAGGTCATGCAGTTCTACCCCCGGGTTGCTGGGCGGGAAAAAAGGTCACACGGGGGAAGGAAACCCTGTTACGCGTCATGCAGCAAGAAATGTTGTTTGGCTTTCCCCGCGCAAACTGAAAAATGGGGAAAATGGTGAGGGGAACAATGGGGGGAAAATTTTGGGTGTCTGCGCTGCATGGGATGGTCATGCGCCCTGCTTTGGCGAAAGTGTTCAATCGGGTTTGTGAAAAGGGTTTCCCTAAAAGTCTTCCACCGATCTTCAGAAGATTTTTGGAAAAATGACCGGAAAACTGTGCATGCATTTATCCATTCCTCCCAAAGCAGGAACACCCTCCTCGGGGGGGCAGCGACATAACAACCCCCCCAAAAACAGGGCTGATATGCGTGTTTCCACCGTTGGATTTCCCAAGCCTGAAAATGTTGGCCCGACTTTTTGGGAATGGGCCCAAAGGCCATTAAAGTTTTTTTGTGATCCGGGAAGACGGGGTTTACCCCCTGTGTAACTTTGATGTCACCCATTTGGGGGCCCGGGTAAAGCGTGACCCCTGTTTTTGCTGGGGCCCCATTCGAGGAGGCCACGTTATTTGTCAGTCGCCGGGTTTGGGGGGTTTGGAATATGTCTTTCCCAAATGCTTCATGCCCTGGAATAGATGCTAAAAAAATCTGTCTGGGCGGGGACGGGGGGGACCTGGCGACTACATCTCGGGGCCCAATGAGCCCTTTTTGGGGAAACTAAAATGGGGGAAAGGGGAAAGGAAAATTGGACAGAGGCATTGTCTTTTGAAATGAGTGGATTTTCTACCCAGGTGACAAGGAGGGGAAAGAAAGGAGCAGGGGAGGAGGTAGATGGGGAACAGGAAAGGCGAGGAGATGACCCGCAAGCCCCATGGGGTATTCAGTGGAGATGGGGGAAGGGGGGGGTCCCCCAGAGTCACTTGTGAAAATGGCCCCGCAGAATTTTTATTTGCCCGGGTAGGGCAGGCGAATTTGTTAGAATTTCCGGGAGAGGGGATGACTTCTGGTTCTTCCACCCCATTTGGGCCCTCTCTACCTGGGCCAAAATTTGGGAGCCTTTTTCCCAGCTGCTGAGAGCGAGGACAAACTCAAATACTTTAGTCAGTTGGCCGCTGCCTATGTGCGGCATCATCCCTCCTCTGACAGGTCTGACCGGGGGATTCCTTAGCGCTCACGTACTACTGCCGCGGCTGCTGTGGGAATGTGGGGGGGTCGGAGCAGTACCAGCTCCATCAGCAGCAACCTAAGTCTGGAGTCACTGATGAGCAGCTTCCTTCACCCGCTTATTGAGGAGGGCAGTCGCCAGCAGCAGCAGGACCTGGAGCAGACCCTGAACCAACAGATGGTGGCCTACTTGGACAGCACTCTACCACCCCAGTTAGAAGATCCGCTGGGCTGCTGGGCAGCCAAACTTGATGTGTGGCCGCAACTTGCTGAGTTTGCAGTGGAGAAGCTGTCCTGCCCGGCCAGTAGTGTGGCATCAGAGCGGGTGTTCAGTGCGGCGGGGGCCATCGTTACCCAAAGGAAACCCGCTTGTCCACGGGAAATGTGGGAACGACTGACCTTTGTCAAGATGAATCAGGCGTGGAGTCGGCCAGGATTTCCAACAACCAATGCCTTAGGCGTCAGATTACATCAGCCATGATGCCTCACCAAACTGTGAGAAATTAGCCCTGGGTTCAAATTTACCTCCCTCAGCCACTATTCTGTTGCCGCCACCCGTCTGATGCCACACATCTGCTGTCTTTACCAGGGACTGGTATTGCCACCCACCTCCACATTCTCATTGTGCCACTCTATGACCTCACACTGCTGCTGCTGTTGCTTTTGCCGTGACCTTCATACTGTGTCATTGTGCCACTCTCTGACCTCATGCTGCTGATGTTGCTGCTGTCACTTCCACTCTCTGTCATTGTGCCACTCTGTGGCCTACTCCTGTTTTTGCCACCTCCAGAATGTCATTGTGCCACTGTCTGACCTCATGCTGCTGCTGCCATGACCTCCACACAAAATAATAATAATAATAATAATTAAATCTTTATTTATATAGCGCCCAACATATTTCGAAAGCACTTTAACAATGTAAGGTTTAATTACAGACAAAAGACAGACATACACAGTGAAAGCTACTTACAGGTGAGAACAAGGTGGAGGGCCCTGCTCGCAAGAGTTTACAATCTAAGAGGGTGCCTGGGGGAAACAAAGGGCGAGAAGTGCTAATTTACAAGGCCCAGCCATGCTTTATAAATATGGGAGGTTTACATAAAAATTTGGTAAAACCTGCCACCATGCTGTACATCTATATACAGATAAGTGCCTGTGAGTTGCCCTAGTGTAGGGAGTGACAAATGTGTGTGATAGAAGTTGGAGTTTAACAATTAGTGGTTTTGGTAGGCCTGCCTGAGAAGATGTGTTTTCAGGACACTCTTAAAACTGCGAAGACGGGCATGGGAGGTTCGGATGATTGTAGTCTGTAGTTTGATGTCCGTAGCTGAGCGAATAGAGCGGACAGGGTGGTAGACAGAGATGAGGGAGAAGATGTATGGGGGTGCAGCACTGTGGAGAGCTTTTTTGAGTGAGAGTGATTAGTTTATGCTGTATTCTGTACTGGAGGGGCCCAACCATTTGCAGTGACTGACACAGGGTAGAGGCATCAGTATAGGCGGCTGGAGAGAAAGACAAGCCTGGCTGCTGCATTCAGGATAGATTGGAGAGGGGAGAGTTTACAGAGAGGGAGACCGATAAGCAAGGAGTTACAAGAGTCAAGACGAGAATGAATAAGAGCAACAATGAGAGTTTGAGTTGTTTCCACAGTGAGAAAAGGACGTATTCTGGAGATGTTCTTGAGGTGCAAGTGACAGGAGCGGGCAAGGGATTGGATATATGGGGTGAAGGTCAGATCAGAGTCTAGAATAACCCCAAAAACATGGGGTCTGCTGCCTAGGTGTTATGGTGATGCCACACACTGAAAGGAAATAGAAAGATGGCGGTTGGTTAGCAGATGGGGGAAAAACAAGAAGTTCGGTTTTGTGAGGTTTAGTTGGAGATAGAGAGAGGACATGATGTCAGAGACAGCGGACAGACAGCCCACTGGAAATTTTGTAGCAGGGCAGGAGTGAGGTCCTCGGGAAGAGGTGTATAATTGAGTGTCATCAGCGTAGGGTGGTACTGGAAGCCAAATCTACTGATGGTTTGGCCCAAATGGGGGCTGTATAGATTGAGAAGAGGAGGGGGACCAAAAAACCTGACCCCTGAGGGACCCCTACAGCAAGAGGAGAGGAGAGGAAGTATAACCTGCAAATGAGACACTGAAGAAGCGGTCAGAGGGGTAGGAAGAAACCAAGCGAGAAGCAGTGTCCTGGATGCCAATGGTGCTGAGCATGCTAGGAAAAAGATGGTGATCAACAGTGTCAAAGCTGCAGAGAGATCCAGAAGAACCCAAAAACGAGTATTTGCCCTGAGATTTAGCAGTGTGGGGAGATCGTTAGAGACTTTAACTAGAGCAGTTTCTTTGGAGTTTTAAAGAGCGGAAAAACCCGATTGTAGAGGATCCAGAAGAGGTAGCAGAGAGATAGCGGATTAGGCGAGATAGACCAGGCGTTCCAGGAGCTTAGAGATAAAGGGAAGGTTAGAGACTGGTCGGTAGTTGGCAGCACAGGATGGGTTTCCCGGGGGTTTTTTTTTAGTAGGGGAGTTATAGTACCTGTTTTTAAAAGGAGGTTGGGAAGATCCAGTGGAGGGGAGAGAGGTTTTCAGATTGCAGTAAGGTGAGAGAGGATAGCTGGAGAAATAGACTGGAGAAGGTGGGAGGGAATGGGGTCCCCTAGAGCAGGTGGTGGGGCGAGCAGACGGAGAAGCCTGGGATACTTCTTCTTCTGTCGTTGGGTTCAAGAGCTGAGAACAAAACTAGAGGATGTGCGGGAGGGACGGGATGGGTTCGCTTGGGTTTGTGATGAGATGTTATGCCCGGGCACTGTCAATTTTGTCTTTGAAGCGAGTGGCCAGGTCCTCAGCACAGAGGTCAGAGACCGGGGTCTGAGCTTTAGGCCTGAGAAGGGAGTGGATGGTGTCAAACAGGCGTTGTGGGTGGTTGTGTAAGGTTGAGATGCGGGAGGTGAAATATTTTTGTTTGGCGCTGTGAAGGGCAGTGTGATAAGTCCTGAGCAGGAATTTGTAGTGGAGAAAGTCTGCAGGTAGCTTCGACTTTCTCCACAGCACACCTGGAGCATCGTTGCAGGAACCGAGTCTGAGGTGTGTGCCAAGGCTGCCGGCGTCTGACTCTGGTGGTACGGTGTGTGAGTGGTGCGAATATGTCCAGGGTGGTTGTGAGAGTTTTGTTGTAATGTTTGACAGCCAGGTCAGGGAAAGGGGAGGGAGGAGATTGGGGGGGAAATGAGGACTGTATGGTGTCTATGAGTTCCTGGGTGTTAAAAGGAGCGGATATTTCTGAATGGGTGAAGGGCAGGTGTGTCCAGAGAAGGCTGAGAATTGATAGTCATTGTGCCACTGTCTGACCTCATGCTGCTGCTGTGGCTGCTGCCGTGCCCTCCACACTGTGTTATTGTGCCACTCTGTGGCCTACTCCTGTTTTGGCCACCTCCAGAATGTCATTGTGCCACTGTTTGACCTCATGCTGCTGCTGTAGCAGCTGCCGTGCCCTCCACACTGTGTCATTGTGCCACTGTCTAACCTCATGCTGCTTCTGTTGCTCCTGCCGTGACCTCCACACTCTCTCATTGTGCCACTCTGTGGCCTACTACTGTTTTTGCCACCTCCAGAATATCCTTGTGCCACTGTCTGACCTGATGCTGCTGTGGCTGCTGCCGTGACCTACACACTCTGTCATTGTGCCATTCTGTTGCCTACTCCTGTTGGTGCCACCTCCAGAATATCATTGTGCCACTGTCTGACCTCATGCTGCTGCTGTTGCTCCTGCTGTGCCCTCCACACTGTTATTGTGCCACTCTGTAGCCTACTCCTGTTTTTGCCACCTCCATAATGTCATTGTGCCACTGTCTGACCTCATGCTGCTGCTGTGGCTGCTGCCCTCACCTGTTCATTCCACTACCTAGTGTTATTGTTGCCACCTCTGTGGCCCTTTCTCCTGTTTTTGCCACCTCCAGAATATCATTGTGCCACTGTCTGACCTCATGCTGCTGTGGCTGCGGCCGTGACCTACACACTGTGTCATTGTGCCACTTTCTGGCCTCATGCTGCTTTTGTTGCTCCTGCCGTGACCTCCACACTCTGTCATTGTGACACTCTGTGGCCTACTCCTGTTTTTGCCACCTCCAGAATTTCATTGTGCTACTGTATGACCTCATGCTGCTGCTGTGGCTGCTGTTGTGCCCTCCACACTGTGTCATTGTGCCACTTTCTGGCCTCATGCTGCTTTTGTTGCTCCTGCCGTGACCTCCACACTCTGTCATTGTGCCACTCTGTGGCATACTCCTGTTTTTGCCACCTCCAGAATGTCATTGTGCCACTGTCTGATCTCATGCTGCTGTGGCTTCTGCCTTCACCTCCACACTCTGTCACTGATGTTGCCACCTGAGCCCTCAGCTTGTTTTTTTCCAACTGTCGCTGCCATGACTTTATCAGACTACATTCCGCCTTCAGTTTTTTGGTCAGTTTTTCCCTCTTAAGTGCCCATGGAATTTGATAGTGAAGCGATTCTAAGAGTGGCGGCTGTCATTTGTGTGTCATACTAAAACACAACTGTCATGATTGTGCCTGAAACACCCCCGTCTTTTGGCTCATTGCCCTATAGTTCGCCTGCTCTCTTCTGTTGTTTCTGTGATCTCCTGACCTTTCGCTTTGCACCCCGGTTAACCTTTTTGTCTCACGTCTCTGTACCTCGCTGCCTGTACTGTTGCCGACTTTGGACCGCCTCCGGTTATTCTCTTTGTCTCACGATTGTGTACCTTGCTGCCCGTTTTGTTGTTGACTTTTGACCCGCCCGACTATGTTTATTGTTCTGTGTCTGTTTGCCCTGTCTGTGTCGCACCTATACCAGTGCAGCCATCAGTCTTCCGGTTGGGGCCAGCCTATTAAGGAGTCGGGTTCCCCAAAAGACAGGGACAGAGGCTGGGACCAGTGTCAGGGCCTCACTTGTCTGTGTCTTTGTGTGCGTCCCTGACAGTCCCTGACATAATAGCATGCCCATAACCCAGTCAACCCTCCCGGCGGTTCATCATGAGTACCAACTTGTCGGTCACTGACCGTCTAGAGGAGTTGACAACCCATTTCCAGGGCATGGCGGGACTTATAAATCAAATCTCGCAGCATTTGGACGCCATAACAACCCCAGTACCTGGACTTGCCGCTCCGTCTGTGTCCGTATCTGCCCCTGCGTTTGTGAATCCCAGCGTCTGTTACAAGTCTAAGATGCTTCTACCGGATCGCTTTGATAGAAACCCAGACAGGTTCCGAACTGTCAGGGAATCCTGTCACCTGTTTTTTCGCTTTAATTACTTGCCCACTGAGGTAGAAAAAGTAGCTGTTGTGGTGTCTCTCCTCCAGGGCCCACCTCAGGACTGGGCACTAACTATGCCCCCTGAAGCCCCGGAGTGGAGTTCAATTGACAGATTTTTTCAGGCTTTAGGTCATGTCTACGATAATCCCAACCGTATGGCATGGGCAGAAACTCACCTGCTATCTATTCAGCAGGGCCGCCGCTCGGCCGAAGAATTTTCTGAGTTCCGCCAATGGTGTACTATGACCGGGTGGTCTGATCAACCCCTTAAAACCCTGTTCAGACAAGGGTTGTCTGATGCAGTAAAGGATGCCATGGTCAGCCATCCAACCCCTGCGACCCTAAATGACTTCATGACTCTAGCTGTGACCATTGACAGAAGACTGAGGGAGAGACGCAGGGAAAAACAACGGAGGTCGACTTTTCAATTCAAGTCAGATTTTTCTGTAAAATCTCCTCCTACCTTCTCTGAAAATTCTCCTCTTCTATTCTCATCGCCTACTCCTGAAGAAGAACCAATGGTGTTGGGTTTTACATCTGCTGCCACCAGGAGGAGACATCGATTTGAGAATGCCTTATGCTTTTATTGCGGAAAACCTTACCATTTTCTGAAAGACTGTCCGACTAGGCCTAAGTCACCTCAAGGAAACGCCAAATGCCTGAGTAATTTCCAGGAAGGTAACTCCGGTATACAGGTACCTCCTAACTCTGGTAATAAGTTTTTTTTTGCCTGTAACCTTGGTCTCTAATTTTAAGAATTTTTCTTGTCAAGCTATGATCGACTCAGGTGCTGCTGCTAGTTTCATCAGTATGGTTGTTGTCCAGGCCTTGGGTTTGGAACTAGTTCCATTGAGTGCACCCTTTTGTGTTTCAGGGGTAGATTCTACCTCCCTAACTGGGGGAAGAATAAAGTTTCGTACTGCTGAGATCACTTTGAATGTTGGGAGTTCGCATACGGAAAAACGTTCGTTTTTTGTCATGGAGAAAAACTCGCTGCGGATATTATTCTTGGGTTGCCCTGGCTCCGCCTCCATAATCCTGTGTTTGACTGGAGGACCACCGAGTTGATCAAATGGGGTGACTCATGTGGTGCTCATTTGAAGGTTGTGGATCCCTTGGTGTGTGCTGTAATTAATACACACAATATTTCAGAATGTAAATCTGACATCTTAGATAAGGATGTTACTGATAATCTGCCTCCGCACCAGCCTGATGATTGCACCAAAGACCTCATTCCGGGGGAAAAGCTTAACATTTCTGCCCCGGAGCGAGAGTCTATACATTTGTATATTAAGAAACCTGAAAATATTTGTTCTCCGGGAGTAGTGTCCTTGACTACAAATTCACTGAGTTCTTCTCCATCTGAGCTGTCGCCCTTTTGCTGTGAGGAGGGCTCCGATCTCATGTACTCCGCCGTTAAAGGTTGCAAAACTGACATAAATTCCGCCGTTAATTGACTGTTCTCAGTCTGGTTTAATATTCATAAGACTATTAAAAATGCCCAAATGAGAATCATAAAACCTAGTAGTAAACGCCGACCCAGACCCAAATTTCTCTGCCTTCGGGTCCCACCAGTGAAATATGCTCCCAAAGCTGTAAGGGGAAAAAATCACCAAACCACTCTGCTAAAACTACAGGCTCTGTTGAGGGTCCGGTGGCCCCTCATAAAGGGGGGGGGGGGGGGCGGGGTACTGTCATGATTGTGCCTGAAACACCCCTGTCTTTTGGCTCACTGCCCTATAGTTCGCCTGCTCTCTTCTGTTGTTTCTGTGATCTCCTGACCTTTCGCTTTGCACCTCGGTTATCCTTTTTGTCTCACGTCTCTGTACCTCGCTGCCTGTACGGTTGCTGACTTTGGACCGCCCCCAATTATTCTCTTTGTTTCACGATTCTGTACCTTGTTGCCCGTATTGTTGCCGACTTTTGACCGCCCAACTACGTTTATTGTTCTGTGACTGTTTGTCCTGTCTGTGTCGCACCTATACCAGTGCAGCCATCAGTCTTCCGGTTGGGGCCGGCCTATTATGGAGTCGGGTTCCCCAAAAGGCAGGGACAGAGGCTGGGACCAGTGTCAGGGCCTCACTTGTCTGTGTCTTTGTGTGTCCCTGACAGTCCCTGACAACAACATTGTATGAAGACCAAACCAAGCTCCCTCTGCATATTTAAGCATGGCACAGCGTTCTACAGCACCCTACAGGCTCTGTGCAGCCTGGAAATAGCTGTTTTTTAACGCAATTCGTCTCAAAGTAATTCGGACAGAAACAAATTTTGTTGGAAAATTTGACGAAGTCGACGAACTGAATTTTTGAGAAATTCGCCCATCTTTAAATATAATATTTTCAGCAACTGTGTCCAAAGTTGAACAGAGACAGATTTCTGCAAAGTACATAAACAGATTTCAGTTTAGAGCTTTAGTTGAATGCAATTTATTCCTTTAACCAGATGACCACCCGTGGATTATAAATGTTCAGACATTTAACTCTGCATGGATGTTCTGCAACGTCCGTGCCGAGAGCGGGGCTATACACTAAGGGCGACATGTATGAATGGGGCTGTGCCAGATATCTGGCATCTTTAGCAGCCCCATTCATATATTTTAAAATCTCCCGCACACCACTCTCGGGCGTCTGTGGTGCTTTGTAATGCGCCTGATCTCGGGAGGTGGGACTCACTAGAACTGTAGCGAAGCTACATATTTATAGCTTCGCTACGACATTTCTAGGCGTATTACTGCTGGAACAGGTAGACCACTTTCAAAGTGGTCTACCTGTTCCAGAAATGTTGACTTAGCGCTAGAATACGCCTGATTTTGACCCTCTGTAGAGCATGGTTCATAAATAAGGCGCATTCTATGTCTGTATAATCCGCATGAAATTTGGCGTGTTAATCATGCATGTTGCCCTAATTATGCAAGTGCTGGACTCTTCACTGAGATGGTAGGGATTTTTTATAAGCGTCCCTGTCTTCTTGATCATTGTATATACAGAGCTCATTGCAACGGTAACTGCAGATGCTGCTGCGTCTTATCAGACACAGATCAGCTCTGCAGATATGATGATGATACCATCATATTGACTTACCTTTTGGTGAAGGACATTAACAAAACAAAAGAATAAAACCTTGGTAAAGGGTCCCTATCTATCTATAGTAAGTAAAAAAGATGCACCATTCCCAAAAATTGTTTAAAAGGTGAAAAAAGTGTTCAGTATGTGGACATAAATGTTGCCTTCTTGACACGATGGAACAAGCAAAACATTTTTCCAACTTTTTTTAGTGTAGATAGTTAGATAGATTATTTTGTAGTTCACCATTCATGTTTGGCCTTTTGTTTTATATTATAAAATATTGACATTGTCCTGCATTCTTCTTGACATAGCTGTCCAGTCTTTGTGTTGTACTTTGCCAGACATGTAAAAAGGTCGATCTTTCATGCTAATATTATCACCTGAGTACATGATTGTATTAAAAATGATCTTCAAAGTAAGGAGAGATCAAAGACACACAATATAGATCAAGCTCATCAAAATTATCTTTAACAATTTAATTTTTACTACAGTTCAAAGTGAAATTATAAACATTGCTTTTATGATTTCAATAAAAGGAATTTTTAATTTAACCCTGCATTCATAACTGTCTGTCATAATGATCATTAATGGTTCTGAAATGAATGGAAATACTAATGCATTCTGTTAAAGTGCACAGATAGAGATCTTGATAAGTAACTAGTATATTGAAAAGGTCATCTTAACCCATTCCTGACTCAGCAATTTTTGGCAACAACATTTTCCTTTTTTATCCTACCTGCTGTATGTTCACACGACGGATTTGGCCGCGGGTTTTGACGCGGATTCCGCGGCCAAAACCTCGTACAAATCGCACCCAGTTTAGTAACATGGTTTCCTATGGGAAATCGCGTTACTGTTCACACGCCGCGGGTTTGTCCACGGCTTTGGGGCCGCTGCCTTGCCGCATGTGTTTGAGAACTCTCCTGTCAATTCTTGACAGGGAGTCCTCAGCCTGGTGGCCGCGTGATGTTGCCACGGGTGTCGCCACGGTCGGTGTGCAGCTGGGGCCGCAGTTTTCCCCCTCCCTATTAACGTCCATAGGGGCAAACCCTCGCCGCTAGCCGCGCCCCAAACCAAGCCCCACCCGCACCGCGACCACGCCCAGGGCCCTCGCCGCAAACTCGCGTCGGGAGCCGCGAGTTTGCGGCGAGGCTAGGACGAGGTTTTGGCCGCGGGAACGCCAACGCGGCCGTGGGAACGAGGAGCCATAACTTTTTAATTATGTTATTGCGTTTTTTTTTGCTTTTTCTTACCGTTCGCTTTTTGTGATAAAGTTAAATTTTAATAAATTGGACTCTGATAGTGTTTTAAATAATACACAGTGTTTTGTTATATTAAATATTTACCTGCATATCTCCTATGCAAAGGGGTTTTAGGTATCTTATGGCTACATTATCAGTCAAGTTGCCCCATTTCCTCCTCAGGCATCTGCTTTAAACATCCTGCAGGAGCCATGAAAATATTTACTTGCTGACTGCCTGTTGACTTCAAACATCCAGGCAGTGGCTGTTTATCTCTGCACAGACCGTCTGGAATGTCCACTCAGAGATTGCAATTGCATGACTGCGCGAAAGGAGAACTGGCTGTCAACATTAGCAATAATAATTTGCTGTAGTGTATACAGCGTTCAATGAGCACTGTATATATAGAAAAGCAGAAAGCACCAGTGGATATTTGGCCACCAGGATTCAACAACTGCATGACCTGCTGGGTCTTAACAGACTCTATCAGCTCTGCAGTCAGTTCTGGGGTTTTATTTCCCCTGTATTTCTTCTAAAACTGGAGCTAATATATCATCCTCAGATACAGGGAAATCAGAAAAAAAAACCACTTATGTAAAAATGCCCAACAGAGGTATTTTTCTGACCTTACGAGGGACACAATATGTAAAATAAAATCTTATGGAAAAAAACCACATGAAAAATATAAAAATTAAATCCCCAACCTCAACTCTTAGCCCCACCCCTGAGGACTCTAAAACTTTCTTGAGAGATACCAATAGAGAAGGAGTGAGAGGTAAAGTTGGTATATGTGAGATGCTAAATGTTCTAGTTCCAGAAGTGGACAAGGTCTGTGATACTTAAACATAAAAGGATTTGCAATATAAAGCTGCGGAAAAAGGTGTTAAAGACTGAGAATAAATCAAAGGGCAAGTTTAAAGACAAGTGCAGTATGGCTTTAGTGGCAAATAGATTATGTGTGACTTTGGTTTAGGCAGTTGCAGTACAGTACTTGTGTCAGAAAAGAAATAGATGAAATAAAACTGGAAAGTCCAAAGTAGACATGATGTTCTATCACAAGCAGTTAATAATATATAAACATTAATATATAAATTCTAAAGATATGTCGTTTTATACTTCTAATCACATTGAGTGGCCCAGGATTGACCAATTTGACCTAATTTCAATAGAATAGGGGCAGAGTTACAGTAATGTCTCTTCTGTATATGTATATGTTCTATATGTTGATATCACAATTGAAATGGAATTTGTTTTTGGAGGTACTGCAGTAAGTATATTTTAAAGGGCTACTGGAATTTCCAATGACATATGTTTTAAAAAAAGAAAACATTTATATTAGTTCACATTCTAATCATTCAATATCTTCCTGAATCTACAGATATTAATATTTTATATTAATAACCCTATAATGATAGCACTGAATCGTTGATGCCTATATTAATAACTAATGCTAAAATGATTTTTTAGTAAATGATGGCATATTGTCATAATATAACTCTTCAACATAATTACTTACAAGCCTCAGTTAATTGAACACAAATAAGTAACACCATTTACATTACAATGGATGTTATTAGTTAATACTCCATATGGTGCATCTTCCTGAAGTACCATTGACATTTAAAGGGAACCTGTCACATAGGTTGTGCCCCCCTTGCTGAGGACAGCACAAGCTAGTGTCAGACCTGCTGTTTCCAGTGCTGTGCCCATTATTCTGTAAGATGCTGTAGTTTTAGAGCATTTACCCCTGAAATCTTATTCATGAGTAGGTGTTAGCTCCACCCACCAAAGGCTAGCTCCGCCCACTGACAGTTATTCACATGTTTCTACCTATTCCAAGTAATAGGTTTATCAGTTGAGGTGGGCGGGGTTTGAAAAAAACTGACACTCTGAAGGACTCTTCGAATGACTCTTTTGGCTGAAAACTTCAGATTTGAGCATTAACTACACGAAAACTACAGCATCTTACAGAATAAGGGACACAGCACTGGAAACAGCATGCCTGACACTACCTTGTTCTGTCCTCAGCCAGGGGGGCATAAACTATGTGACAGGTTCTCTTTAACATTGATATGAATCCTTTAGATATATTTTTAAGCGCTAAATATCTATAGAATGACCAGGCAAATATTTAGCTTATACATAGTGTGGTCACACATCTTACCTTTTGTCAGTAGATGGCAATATGGCTTCTAAAAACTAAGTTTTATACTTTATTTAGCTTCCTTTTAATCACATTTTCTGATTTTACAAAAGTCGTTTTGTTTATTTTTCCACTTTCTTGAAATTAAAAATCCTTTTAAACTTGTGTTTGAATTATTAATAATTACAAATGAAAACCTTACCCCTAAACCTGAAAGTAGTGATCAAAGTATTTTGATAGGCATTTGAAATTAAAATGAAGTAACACTACGTGAAGATAGTTTGCAAGCATTGCTAAGATTTATATTTCAGCAAAACAGTTCTGCTGAAACATAATGTTCATGTAAATGTGTTTTAATTTGTACTTTTTTATAACAATCAGGAATTTTTGATTTATCATATTTTTCGGACTATAAGACACATCGGACCATAAGACACACTATCACCGGTGGTCCCGCAGCCCCCCGGCCAGGCTGCGGGCTCACCGGGACTTCTGCCTCTTACCCGGCTGCGGGGACGAGCGGCGCCGTGGTCCGAGTGTTGGGCCGCGGGCGCACTCATTCCCCTGTGCAGACAGACTTACCAGCCCGCGCGCCGGCATCCTCTTATTTAAAGGGCCAGCGCGCCCACAATAGGTTGTTGGCCGGTCACTTACCTTATATAAGGTTTTCACTTCCGGAACGTCCCCGCCGGATCTTTAGTGCCTCTAACCAATTGAGAAAGTGTTCTTGGTGTCTCCGTCTTTACCGTGTACCGTACCTCCTTGCCTACGCCTCTCGACTACGAACCTTTGCCGCCTGCCCTGACCTTATTGCCTGTCCCTGACTACGCCTCGTCTGACGATTCTGTACCTCGCTACACCTTGGCCGCCGCCACAAGCAAGTCACACCAGTGGAAGTGACCTGGTAGATTCCCGACGCAGCAAGTCCATCCCGCTTTGCGGCAGGCTCTGGTGAAAACCGGGTTCTACTTAGACTCCGCTCCCTGGTGTGGCTTACGTCATCGCTTGCGCTGGTCCAGCGGATCCACTACCGACCGGCGTGGCAGCAAGATCCGGCCATGGATCCTGCCAAGGTGCTTCTCCCGAGTGAAGCAGACCTTGCAGCAGTTGTTGCGCAGCAGTCACGACAGATTGCGCAACAAGCTCAGCAGATAGACCAGCTGACCTCCATGTTTCAGCAACTACTGATGAATTAACAGCAGCCGCAATCTCCACCCATTGCTGTTCCACCTGCGATTGTGGGCCCCAAGCTCCGGCTGCCGCTACCGTCAAAGTTCGAGGGAGACCCTAAGTTGTGCAGGGCTTTCATCGCCCAGTGCTCCATCGCCAAGAGAAATTATGCCTGTACTGTGCAAGCCCGGACCATTTTCGTATGGGCTTTCCTCTCCGTCCCCAGCGTCCGATAAACGCTCTCACCTAGGCCACGTTGGAGAGGCGTCCCTAGGTTTGAATTCTTCCTCTCCACGTCTTTCCATGCCAGTGGAAGTCACGACTGACTCTGGACTCGTGTTACAAGTCCCGGCATTTCTGGACTCTGGTTCGGCCGGGAATTTCATCCACGCCGCCTTGGTGTCTCGGTATCAACTTCTGTGGATCGCTTGGAGAGACTGTTGGTGATATCCTCAGTCAGTGGGGAACTTCTCAGTGACATCATTCAGTGCAGGACCAAGCCGGTGTCTCTTCGCGTGGGGGTTCTGCACAAAGAGAGGATCTCGTTCTTCGTATTGCACCGGTCTTTGTCAGCGATCCTGTTAGGGCTTCCTTGGTTGCAACACCATGCCCCCACGCTGAACTGGGATCCCGACTGTCAAAATCTCTGTCTGCTGGCACCTCGCCGGTGCCCTCCGTTGTCTCTCAATCACCCGCCAGACTGCTGCCAGGTCTGCCTATCAAATGCCAGGACTTTTCGGATGTGCTCTCTGAAAAGCAGGCCGAATCTCATCCGTCTCACCGCCCTTATGACGGCCACATTGACCTCCAGCCTGAGACCAGCCCTCCTCGGGGCAGGGTGTACCCGCTGTCCGTGCCGGAGACTAAGGCCATGTTGGCTTACATACAAGAGAACCTGCAGAAGGGCTTTATTCGGAAGTCCTCCTCACCTGCCGGAGCTGTTTTTTTCTTCGTACATATGATGCGATCTCTCCCCCGTGCATAGACTACCGGGGTCTAAACAAAATTACCGCGAAGAACCTATATCCTTTGCCGCTAATCTCGGAACTGTTCAACTGACTTCGAGGGGCCAAGGTCTTTAGTAAGCTAGATCTACGGGGAGCATACAATCTCATCAGCATTCGCAAGAGTGATGAGTGAAAAATGGCATTCAACACTCGAGACGGACACTTTGAATACCTGGTGATGCCCTTTGGGTTATGTAATGCTCCTGCGGTCTTTCAGGAGTTCGTCAATGATATCTTCAGGGATCTACTATATTCCTGCGTCATCGTATATCTAGACGACATCCTGATATTCTCTCCGGACCTACGGACTCATCTGCTACAAGTACGCCAGGTTCTGCAACGTCTACGCAGTAACCGCCTATACGCTAAATTGGAGAAATGTCTGTTCCACCAGTCCAGCCTACCCTTCCTCGGATATATTGTTTCCGACAGAGGTCTTCAAATGGACCCTACTAAGCTTTCAGCGATCCTACAGTGGCCACACCCCATAGGCCTCCGGGCCATACAAAGGTTCTTGGGATTTGCCAACTATTATCGCCAGTTAATTCCCCACTTTTCCACACTGGTGGCTCAGATCCTGGCTCTCACGAAGAAGAAGGCTAATCCGAGATGTTGGCCATCAGCGGCCGAGAAGGCATTCTCCGAGTTAAAGGCTGCTTTTGCCTCTGCACCCATCTTGTCTCGCCCAGACCCAGAAAAACCGTTCTCATTGGAAGTGGACGCGTCCTCTGTGAGAGCAGGTGCAGTCCTTACTCAGAAGGGGCCCATTGGGAAGACACTCACTTGTGGGTTCTTCTCTAGGACCTTCTCGCCGGCGGAGAAGAACTATGCCATCGGGGATCGGGAGTTGCTTGCCATCAAGATGGCCCTGGAGGAATGCCGCCACCTCCTGGAAGGGGCCCATCATCCCTTTGATGTGTACACGGACCACAAGAACCTTCTGTATCTTCAATCAGCCCAGCGGCTTAATCCTCGCCAAGCCCCTTGGTCACTCTTCTTCTCCCAATTCGACTTTCATATTCACTTCCGTCCCGCTGAGAAGAATGTAAGGGCTGAAGCCCTCTCCCATGCTTCGGACATCGTTGGAGAAGAATCACTGCCCCAACATATCATCTCTCCTGAACGCCTGGTTCACGCAGATCCTGCCCGTCTCCAACAGGTTTCTCCAGGCAAGACATATGTACGGCTGTCGCTTCGTAGGAGAATCCGGAAGTGGGGACATAGTTCTCTGGGGGCTGGGCATCCGGGTGCCAGGAGATCATACCAGTTAATCTCCCGGTTCTACTGGTGGCCGGGTCTGGCCAAAGATACAAGGGAAATTGTAGAGGCCTGTACTACTTGCGCTTGGAATAAGGCTCCTCGCCTCTGTCCTGTCGGTCTGCTGCAACCTTTGCTGGCAGCCTGTACACCTTGGACACATGTGGCGATGGACTTTATAACAGACCTCCCTCCCTCCTCGGGTAACACCGTGATCTGGTTTGTGACGGATCGATTTTCAAACCTGTCTCACTTTGTCGCGATGCCCAGGTTACCATCTGCCCCTTGCCTCGCCACGCTTTTCTTAATGCATATTTTTCGCTTACACAGCCTGCCACAGCACATCGTCTCAGACCGAGTCCAGTTTGTATCTAGATTTTGTCGCGCTCTCTGTTCCCGGTTGCAGGTGAAGCTAGATTTCTCCTCGGCGTACCATCCACAGTCCAACGGCCAAATAGAGAGAGTCAATCGGTTTTGGGTGCCTACCTGCGGCATTTTGTCTCGGCTCGCCAGGATGATTGGTCCAACTTGCTGCCTTGGGCGGAGTTCTCCTATAATTCTTTGGACTCGGAATCCTCTGGTGCTTCACCCTTCTACGTGGTCTATAGGCAGCACCCCCGCCCACCTCTCCCTTTGGCCTCTTCTTCCGAAGTCCCTGCAGTGGATGCAATGGTTCGAGATATGACCACTATTTGGGAGCAGACTCGTCAGTCCCTACAGCAGGCAGTGGCCCCCATGAAAACCCAGGCGGACAAAAAGAGGAGACCTGATCTGAGTTTTGCTCCTGGTGACAAGGTGTGGCCCAAATTTGTTCAGCTCAAGATACCGAGCTATAAACTGGGTCCACGGTTCCTGGGGCCATTTGAGGTATTGAGTCGTATTTATCCTGTGGCCTATAAACTCCGGCTCCCACCCTCCATGCAGATCCCAAACTCTTTTCATGTCTCCCTGCTGAAGCCCGTCTTGCTAAACCGCTTCTTCTGGAGGATCACCCCCCCTTCTCCTGAATCTCCAATGTCTTTGCGGTGAAGGACATCCTGGCCATGAAATCTATCAGAGGGAGACGTCATTTTCTTGTCGATTGGGAGGGATTCGGGCCTGAGGAGAGATCTTGGGAGCCAGAGGAGAACATCTAGGACCGTGGCCTGTTGGTGAGATTTCTCCGGTCTAGGAGGAGGGGGAGGCCTATGGGGTGGGGGGTACTGTCACCAGTGGTCCCACAGCCCCCTGGCTGGGCTGTGGGCTCACCGAGATTTCTGCCTCCTCCCCGGCTGCGGGGACGAGCGGCGCCGCGCACTCGTTCCCCTGTGTAGGCAGACTTAACAGCCCGCGCTCCGGCTTCCCTGCGGTGTCCCTGCCGGCCGCGGCACGCGTCCCCGCTCCTTAGGGCTTTCTCTGATTTAAAGAGCCAGCACGCCCACAATTGGTTGTTGGCCGGTCGCTAACCGTATATAAGGTTTTCACTTCCGGAATGTCCCCGCCGGATCTTTAGTGCCTCTATCCTATTGAGAAAGCGTTCTTGGTGTCTCCGTCTTTACCGTGTACCGTACCTCCTTGCCTACGCCTCTCGACTACGAACCTTTGCCGCCTGCCCTGACCTTATTGCCTGTCCCTGACTACGCCTCGTCTGATGATCCTGTACCTCGCTACACTTTGGCCGCCGCCGCAAGCAAGTCACGCCAGTGGAAGCGACATGGTAGATTCCCGCCGCAGCAAGTCCATCCTGCTTTGCGGCGTGCTCTGGTGAAAACTGGGTTCTACTTAGACTCCGCTCCCTAGTGTGGCTTATGCCATCGCTTGCGCGGATCCACTACCGACCGTCGTGACACACCTAGGTTTTTGAGGAGGAAAATAAGAAAAAAAAATTTTGAAGCAAGAAGTGTGGACTGAAGTACAGTTTTTCTTGCTATTTTAAGGTAGATGTGACTTTTTGATCACTTTTTATTTCAATTTTTTGGGGATATGAAGTGACAAACCCCCCCACAATTTTGGCGTTTGGATTTTTTTCTTCTATTGTATACAGCGTGCGGAATATATGATGTTATGTTTTAATAGATCCTGTTTATTTCTTTATTTTCGTTACACCAATACTATTGATCCTTGGCTAACGAAAATAAAGAAATAAACCTGATTTTATTGAATTAATATTTTTTTTTATTTACCCCCATATTATTATTCATTTTATATACACATCGGGACAACTTCGGCAGTATTATCATTTGATTTCGGCCATGTACAGTTTTATTTCAGATTGCATTAGAAAACCCATAGGAGCGTCGCTCGCTCTCCCATTGGTCCAAATAACCGCGCCTCTTTTAACTTAGCCAATCACAGAGCTCGCTCTGAATTTCTTTTCCCCATAGAACTCTATGAGAAAGTAGCTCGCGCTCTGATTGGCTAAGCTGGACGAGCCCCCGCCGCTTCAACCAATCAGCTCTTTTCTGCCTTTTTACTGTATTTTGAACTGTCCCGCCTTTGAATATGATTGGTCAATATTTCTCCATAGGTTAGAATGGGTCCCTGTCGCTCCTATTCTGATTGGTCAATTCTCCTCCATAGGTTAGAATGGGCCACTGTCGCTCCTATTCTGATTGGCTGGTTTATGCCGACCAATCAGAATAGCTTAAACAATTTGAATTACTGCATTTCCCGGCAATTCTCTCTATTGCAATTCCTTATGGAGCACTGGTCTTGGCGACAATCGCGTTGTTAGGGATTTAACTGCTTTATTTCTATAAAAGGTTTTAGCGCTTTATCTGATAGTGATTTATACTTAATAAAAAGGAATTTTTTTTCCAAACTCCATGCCGCACGGCGCTGAGCGCCGAGATTGCAATGCGTCGATCTCTCCATAGACTACAATGGGAGAAGTAACTCGCGCTCTGATTGGCTGGGATAGCCAAGCCACCGCTAGCTCAGCCAATCAGCTCTTTTCTGCATTTTTACTGTCTTTTGAACTGTCCCGCCTTTGATTGCTCAAAACTTATCCATAGGATATAATGGGTCTTTGTCGCTCCTATTCTGATTGGCTGGTTTATGCCGACCAATCAAAATAGCGTACCAAATTTGTATTACTGTATTTCCCGGCAATTCTTTCTATTGCAATTCCCGATGTAGCGAGGGTCTCGGCGACAAACGCGTTGTTCGAGATAGAATTGATTTATGTTTATAGAATGTTTGAGCTCTTTTTCAGAGAATATTTTACAACTAATGAAAATGTTTTTTTTAATCATACTCCATGCCGCACGGCGCTGAGAGTCGAGATTTCACTGCGCCGATCTCCATAGACTACAATGGGAGAAGTAGCTCACGCTCTGATGGGCTGGGATAGCCAAGCCCCCGCTAGTTCAACCAATCAGCTCTTTTCTGCATTTTACTGTATTTTGAACTGTCCCGCCTTTGATTTTGATTGGTTCAAACTTCTCCATAGGCTATAATGGGTCCCTGTATCTCCTATTCTGATTGGTCGGGATATCCAAGCCCCTGCTAGCTCAGCCAATCAGCTCTTTTCTGCATTTTTACTGTATTTTGAACTGTCCCGCCTTTGATTCTGATTCAATATTTCTCCATAGGTTTTAATGGTTCACTGTCGCTCCTATTCTGATTGGCCGGTTTCTGTCGACCAATGAAAATAGCTTTCAAAATTTGAATTACTTTATTTCCCGGCAATTTCCAATATCCTAATTTTTAAATTAGGATATTGGAAATTGATTTTGTTTTATGTATTTTTTTATTTTTGAGGTTTAAGCTCTTTTTCTGATAATGTTTTCCGCCTTTATAAAGGCGATTTTTTTTTCATACTCCGCACGGACATTTGGAATGATTTCTCACTGTTTTCCAGGCTGTCTCGCATCGGAACAGATTTTCGTCGCAGTCCCTTCTGCGCCTAAGTCCCACACTGCACCCCACACACTGGCGAGGCGCAGGGAACTTTTCCCCGCATGTGTGAGTGCACTATCTCGGGCGGCGAATCATAGGCGCTGTGCCGTACTGCGCCTAAGTCCCGCACTGTGCCTCAAACACTGGCGAGGCGCGGCGGACTTTACATGGAATGTATGAGCGCGCCCCGGCGCCAACATAAATCAGGCGCAGATTTCGCCGGAAAACCGGCGGAAAGGTGCGCCCCGACGTGGCGAGATTCATACATGTCACCCTAAATGTATAGAGCCGGCTGTCAGCAGTAGCAAGGCTGTCTCCTGAGAAGGCAGGGTTGGTTTATCACCATTCCTGTCTTCTTGAGAGATGTATCTGCAGCGCTCATTGAGCGCTGAAAATTCTGATAGGATGCTTCCCAGTCCTGGCAGTCACATGCTTGATATTTTCAGATGTTGTTGAGTCTTTCCAGACTCAGATCATCTCTGCAGTTAGTACTAGGGCTGTATTTGCCCTGTAACTGAGGCTAATATACTGACCCCAAGTACAGGGGAAATAAGCTGCAAAAAAGAAAAATTATCTTCAAATATCTCTGATATTAATAAAAAAATAAATCTAATGTAAAATTGCATAAATATAAAGCACTAATGAAAAAAGGCAAAGGACACATTTTTTTCCTTGTTCTCATTATTGTGAACTAATTAGATAAAAGTATCATGAAGTGAAAGAAAACCTAAGCTTCTAATAGAGGTGGATAAGGCAGTGGTGGAAAGACTCAGTACAAACATTTTTTATACTTATTTTGAAAAACACATAGCTCTTCACTTACTTAGAAAACTATCTTTAAATTCATTCATATTCAATCAAATTAAGAGAATCTTTGTATAGCTTTTTAATATTACCTAGTGGCCAAAAATGGGGTTCAGGGCTATTATTTTATTTATAAATATAAGCATTAATATTTAAAGCACATTTCTCATATACATTTTAGTCGCCACATGTATTTGTAAAACAGCTGTATGAAAAAACAATTATTAATCATTAATTAAGACTCTTGTCTTTTACCATGGAACAGTGAAACACATGATTCCTGCAATACTTCAAAAATCCAGTGCTATATTATATTAAAGTTTGTCTAAAACTACACCAAAATATTTCATATGTCTTAAACTTAATGGGGTTTACTCATCAAAGGCTTTCACAGACATGAGCTGCTTCTCTATGTCTTACAGCTTCAAATCCAGGGGCAAGTCTCTCCTCCCAGTAGGCGTGTCTTCCATCACTGAAGACTGGTGACATCATCACACACCCACCCTGCTCCCTCCCTAGTCATCATCATCCTTCTGTGTGAGCACTGGACGAAAGGGGATGTCACAGCTCTGCAGACCTTCTGCAGTGGTCTGTTCTTATGTCTGCAGAGCTGTCACCTCCCTTCACAAGTTCCTTGTAACCAGAACACCTGTATTGATGTAAACAGTTATACATACAACCTGAATGGATGAAACTAATGTGAGAAAATAGCTTTCTTTTCTCACATTTGTTTCATAAGCTAGTGTATAAGACTCTGCTATATGGGTGGGAGGAGCAGATTATATAAGGGTCTGTTATATGGGTAGGGAGAGTGAATCTAGCAGTTAGAGACTCAATAATTTCCCAGATCCTTCACATAGAGCTATCACTGGGAGAGGAGCATAGAGAGCTCAGACAGCCTTTATTACACAGACACAGCCAGCTTAGAAAGCTGAGGCAGCTAGTTTCAGTGTAACATAGCTCATAGGTGAGTGAACACAGAGAGTACAGACAGCCAAACACAGCACAGGGGGCGTTCCCCACAGAGTAGATGTGTCCCGATCAGGACTGAACTAAATATCAGGCAGCCAATCACAGCAAAGGAGTGTGGCCCGAATCCAGGCTGCAGAGATAGCTCTAGACACTTATAGATTAGCTAATATCTGCTATACTAAGTGATTTAGGATATACAAACCAAATGTAAAAGTGCTTATTTTTACTGTCCCCATCATCTTTGTAACAAGAAAACCCCTTTAAACTCTTATTCAGAAAAACAATGTTTGACTATGGTATGGGCTCTATGGTTCTCAAATGCCTTTGCTATTTGCCATGATATTTAAAAGGTTTCCAACTGTCCATCTATATCCATATGTCCATAGCCCAACTGATGAAACCCTTCAACATTTAAAAGGATTGTAAGTGAAGAGGTTTTTTTTTTTTATTACAGTACAGTGGTCTCTTAAGTTACTATATTAATTGGTTCCAGGACAACCACTGTAAGTAGAAACTGTTGTAAAAGTTGAGTCCATAACTGTATGGAAAACTAGCAAATTTATTCTGAAGCTCCAAAATACTCAGACAAATTCTGTGAAATGAAGATTTTAAAAAAATCCTTACACATAACAGTCAGTAAGCTTTAAATCATGTACTATATTGAGAATAGAAGTTTATTTTTCTTCCTGGATAAACAATGTACCAGAAAAAAGAAATGGTGGTACCCTCAGCTGTTGCCCAAAGGAGCCGCTCATCCTGGCACATGGAAAGAGCAGTACAGAACATGTAGTACCTCACTTTATTGTAGAGAGGCATGCCTAGACCACCAATCACTGCAGGCAGTGAAATATTCAATTTTATTGGCTGGATCTTTCAGTAAATCATTTGTATTGCAGATCAGCAGGGTCTGTGAAATTATATGTTCAGTGTAGTTTTGAAATACAATGTCCCAGGAAAGACCTTTATATGTTGAAAATATTCTATTCCGAGACTATTTTAATTTAAGGCCCTGGAGAGAAAAATGTACCTTTTTTATTCATATTTCCCATTATTTGCTACACACAACAGCAGAGTCATCTCTATCACACAAGCATTCGGCCAATAGCTATCTGAGGCGTATGGCTACCTTTAGAAACAAATCATAAACAAGCCTAAAGTCTTTATGACCATTGTATGACTATGGCCACATGTGACATATGTTCTTGATTTTGTGAACAAAACTTTTACAAACACTACAGTAAAGCAGCAATGTAGATAAAATTTTAAGAAATCTGATCCATATGCTGCACAAAAGATTCAATGTCAATTTATGTTTCAGTTACGATGTGGCTTTGTTGGGAATTTCCCTCATTGACTTCAATAAGCAAGTCAAAATCCACAACAAACCTTCAATGAAATGTTATTGTTGTGGCAGATATGCAACAAAATCATCAACTGTAGATTTTAAATACAGATTTTTTAAAATTCACACTTTAACATTTGGCGCTAAAAATGTGCAGCAACAAAACTGTGCAAAAATCCACATCATTTTGATGCAGATTTTCCACTGTGGATTTACCTGAAGAAATATTATAGATTATCTGCTGTTATTGATCTGCGGCATATCTGCCCACCTGGACATTAGGGCTTATCTAAATAAGCACCAACTCAAACAGACTTACAGGCGTTGTCTCAACATGCCAGTTTCAGACTCACGCTTTTTGGTTAGGGTGTGGGTGGTTTGATAGCAGTGATTAACATATTAGCTCTGCTATTTTTAACCGAGCCTGTTGCAGGGATTTGAGTACTTGAGGTTTATAATTTGTAGTGCACAAGCTCTAAGGGTTTAAACTTGTCATTAACTGACCATGGTTGGATGGCAGCTTGGAGCAATCAGATATGTAACAGAGCAGGAAAAGGTAGTCGGTAACCTAGAGAAACTTGTGTAAATTAGTACACAAAATATTCTTTAACTCCTTAACGACCGCCCGCCAACTTTAGATGTCGGCTGGTGCAGATCGTTCGTCTGCAGCGACGTCTTTGGAAGTCACTGCAGACATCGGAGTTTGAAGCTCTGGGCGCCGCAGCTGTACTGAGATCGGGGCTGTACTACACAGCCCTGATCAAAGAGCATCCCCTGCGAGCACTGGGGAGCGAGGGAACCTCCGCACCCCGGCAGAGCCGTCTTAACAGTATTATGGTCGCCCGGGCATAACAATGCAGGGGGCCCTGCATAAATACATAACGTCACACTAGGCCATGTCTCTTGCCAATACCAAGCACACCCATATTATTACGCCACTTACTGTATGTCTGGACACTGGCAGCCTTCAGCCTACAAGTCACATTGGCAGAGAAGGGAGGCTTTGGCTCCCTTCTCCACCATGGTTTTTAATTGTTTGTACGTCCAGGGTATGTTTTTTTGTATTCCTGAGACATACATTTACCACCTGGGGCCCCCATAATTGTAGGGCCCCCGGGCAATTGCCTAGTGTGCCCAATGGAAAAGATGGCCCTGCACCCCGGTGTTTTAACCCTTTGATTGCGGCGGATCGTCACCGCAGCGCAATCAAAGGGTTTCCCTGCTCTGTCGGGTGAGCGGAACACCCGGTGACCCGACAGAGTCCAGGGAACGGCTGCACAATCAGCCCTGGGGATCTAGAGTGGCCCCAGGGCTGTCTGTGTAACAAGCCAGTGACCAGGGCAGACTGTGAGCTGCCATGATCACTGCCTGTGTCATACTGACACAGAGTGTAATGTATTAGCATATATGAATATGCTAATACATTACTTAGTGTAAAAAAAAAAAAATGGCAAACAGTTCTCCCTTCATGGGATTTAAAAAAAAGGAAAAAAAAAAAAAAGAGTGTAAAAAATTAATAAAAAAAATAAATAATAAATTAAAAATAAATATTTAATAAAAAATAATTGTGCATATATTACACACACAAAAAAATACCCTACACATATTAGGTATCCACATGACCGTAATAACCTGTAGAATTAATTTAACAAGTTATTAAGTGTGAAATGTGTATGATGTAAAAAAAAAAAAGAAAAATGAGAAAAACAAAATTCTGCAATTATTTATAAGTGAACTTAAACTATTCCCCCATAAAGTACAACTTGTCTTGAATAAAACAAGGCCTCACACAACTGCGTCATTGAAAAAATAAAAAAGTTACAACTGTTGAAACGCAAGGAGGCAAAAACGAAAAAAATGGTCTGGTCATTAACTACTTTTCAGACGTTCGGCTTAAGGTGTTAACTACTGAACAAACATTGCAGATTGAATACTGTGGAAAATCACATTTGCCTTTGCCTAAACTTTTGCCTTAACTGTAACTATCTGTACATTTTTGACATGCATATCTGGAGCATAAAATCTGCCTCACATAAACATTCCCACAGGGTAGACCCATCAGGACAACCTGGCAGGGCGTGTTGACACATGGATGCTTCTCATTCTAAAGCAATTGAAAAGCGTCTTAGGGTATGTTCACACGGCGTGTTTACATAATTGAACAAACGCTTTTAGATACATGTTTCAATTAATTTGTCGGACCCTAAAAGGACCCAGACATGTATCTAACAAATACCAATGTGATTTTATATTGCTTTTAATATGAAATATGTCAATTCTTGGCCGAGAGACGCAGCAGAAGCCCTATTTAAAACTATAGGGTGTGATCCTGCTGCATCCAACATGCATCCAAACATGCAGCGGCGTGTTGGATACGTGTTGGATCTGTTTAGGATCCGATTGCCGCAGCATTTTTGGATGCGATTTTCGGCTCCAACAAGGATCCAAAATTGGATCCAAAAACGCTGTGTGAATGGTCCCTTACTCTTTAACAGGACCATGTGTGATATAGTTGTTCATTTAATTTAATGAGGCTAATGCACAGTAATACTGCATTTCCCCTGTATTGGTCACTGCAGAGGAATAGAACACTCACTTGCAACTTCTGAGGGCTATAACAACTGATTGCTGTTAATTAGGCTGGGTTCTCATGTTGCCTTACTGCACGCGTTTGTGTTGAATGCATGTGGTTTTGTCATTAACTTCAGTTAATTTACATTAAAGTTATGTCACGGACTACGTCACCTTCAGAGAGGACATAGTCCATGACGCTGGTCTGAGTAAGGAGAAGTTAACTCCGAAACATCACCGATGGGCGTGTGGCTGTTCTCGTAGTGGTCGACACAAATTTATTCCGCGTTGTTGCCGAACTTTGGATACTAGTAAGAACTTTCCTCTACTTTTTTTTCACAAGGATGCAGAGACTGCAGTGACTGTTGAATCGTATCTCCAGTTTTATCTGTACTATATATTGCAAATATATGCTAAGGCCCGGAAAGTTATGGGCGATATATGTATGGATTTAGAAATTATATAAAAGAGATTTTGGATATAAAGGACTGTTTTTGCTATTTATTCGTACTCTGTATATACAACACTCATTATGTGCCTTATATAGAATAATCAAGAAGAAAGGAACAGTAATAATCTGTTCCTGCCTTCTCAGTGGAGAGCTGGCTAATGCTGATAGCCAGCTCTCCACTCACACAGCTGCACTATTAGTTCCATAAAATCCATGCTGGGTTATGTGTAGACTGCCCAAATGTTAATAGTTAGGCGGCCGGCATCTAGTTAAGCAGTTTTAAACTTGAATAGTTAAATGAAGATTAAACTTATATATGTTTTTATTGCAATAGATAAAAGTAATCTGATTGTCTTTGGACCCTTATAATATTTAAATGGGTTGCTGTAGGTTTTTTTCTGACATGTCTTATATTTGGGAATCTTTGAATTTCCACAAATAATATAAATGTAAATAAATAATTTTTGACTAATTGAATAACATTCTAAAACTATAATTCTAAAGGGAAATTGCTTATTATTCATGAGTTAATAATATTTACTTTACTGTTACCAATTCTTAGTGAAAGTCCTCAATTTTATATATTACAGAATGAAGAATAAATTTTAGACATTTGGTCTTTACGGAGTGAGATATCAATTAAACAGAGAACATTATCTTGGAAAGTTAAACTAATTGATGCAAAGTGTGCATAGTCATTCACACATACATTTAATATATTAGCACTGTCATCTGTTTCGCAATTAATTTAACCCTAATCAAGTTTTCACAACTCATCACATGTCTAATTTAGACTTTGTTAAAATGGAAACTGTATTTTGAGTCAGTCCTTTTCATAGCATAGGTCAGTGAAATGTGGCCTAACAGGTGATTTGATGAACTCATTAAAATTTGAATCATAGATCAGCACAGATTAAATAACATATTTGACATTACCATTTTTTAAGCAGTGCAGAATGTTAAGAGAATTTTTTAATGGCAGTCTTACTTTATCAAAATGGTATAATTCTGTGTTGATTATAGAAAGATCGAGAGATAGAGTTGCAAGAAAAGTAAGTGAAGGTCTTATCAGTGGTGGATTAACTAGACCACATGTCATGGACTGTCCCCCAAACATGGGCACTCTGCCTCCACTGAGGCCATACCACATCTACAGTCAATATCACCTTTTAATGATACAGGTGAAATTCTGGTAAACCTTCAAATGAACACTTATTCTGCTTATATAACAAAATGATATGGTGTTACCATTCCTCTTGTCTAAACACTGTGTCCATAAATACTGACTGTGCATTCATCATTGAAAGTATCACACTGTATAGAGACTTACCTCACTGACAAAAAAATAGTTATGGGCTACACAGTAAATTTTGTATACTTTTTGCTGAATCAAGTATTTACAGCACTAAAACAGACATGTCAGCAGAGGCAATACCTCTTATATAAATCATGTCACTAACAGGTGTCATCTTCTTTGACTCCCAACCAGATTATCATGACTAGACATGAGCGAATTTCTCAAAAATTAAATTCTCCAGATTCGTCTAATTTTTTGCAAAAAATCATTTTGACCCGAATTTATGTGTGGCAAATCACGTTAAAAAACAGAGAGCCTGTATGATGTTGTAAAACATTGTGCTATTCTCAAATATGCATAGGGAGCACGGTTTGGTATTGAAACAATGCTGTGTTTTAGTATGACATGCAGATGACAGCCGCCACTAGAATCACTTCACACTTCATTTCTTTGGGCAGTCATGGGGCAAAACTGACCAAATAACTGAAGTGGGAACACAGCCTGACAAGGTAATGTCAGCGCAAGCTAGAAAGAACAAAGCTGAGGGCCAAGATCCTACTATAGCATCAAAAAACACAATAGTAGGTTCCTGGAGCAGGCACAGGTCGCAGAACATTAAGGGGACATCCCAGCAGGGTTCACTCGGTGAGGCCAGAGCTACCGGTTTCATCTAGCGGACGTGTGTTGACCACCAACCCAACGGTTCTTGAATGGTTGACTAGGTAATTCACTTTCTACCAAATGACATCTGACAACCCTGGCCAAGAGTCGGTGGGTTTGTCAGATACAACCCTTAGTTGGCATGACCCGGTAGCAGGTTAGGGGACCTCACCTGTCCTCAACCTGCCTCTGTCCTGTTCAGTTCCCACTGCCAAAAAACTACTATGTGCTGTTGACTCTATAAAGTGAGGACGAACTATTTGAGGACAGTGGGCAGCAAAGAGGTGGGGAAGACATCTGCTGCTTCTAGCAGTAGGCGGGCAAGTACTGATGAGGAGAGTGGAATGGGGGGTTATGTTGTGAGAGGTCAGGCTCTGTACAACAGGACCGTTGAAGAGGACAGCAGTGATGGGCAAACACTAATAGATGTAGCCGATCACACTTGGGAGTTGGGTGAAGCAAGAGCTTCATCATCATCGAAGGGAGAAGAGGGCGCCAGCTTGCGCATCAGGCAGTGGCGCAGGCGGCAAGTAAGTAGTGTGGCCAGGAGTCAGCAGGGTGGCAGCAGTGCGAGGTCGGGAGCCAAATGGCCACAGGGTAGACCACCCGCTTTGCAGGTCCCGGAAAGTAGCGGCGCAGAGGCTCACCGAGGTAGCGTCAATAGCAGTCAGTCAGTGCGGAGCATTGGTGGTAAAATCACTTAATCGGTGGTGTTGCAGTTTTTTGCCAAGACAACGGAGGAGGCAAACACTGGAATATGTAGAATCTGTGGGCAGAAACTGAAGCGTGACCAGGGACCTAACGTTCACAACACGGCCCTGTGTCAACATATGCAGCATCACCATCCAGTGGCCTGGGAGAAATGTGACATAGTGACATGCATGCCATTTCAGGCAGTCAAGGCTCCACCACCTCTGCTGAAGGGAGATGTTTGTCTTTCCCATCATCTACCGGTCCAGATGCTCCTGCTCCTCGCCACTCATGGCGTCAGCAGTTGTTCACCAAGGCAATTGCCAAGAGACAGCAGTATGAATCAAACAGTGCACCTGTCCAAGTTGGTGGTACTGCAATCCCTCCCTTTCCAAGTGGTGGACTCTGCACCATTCAGAGAACTGATGGCTTTTGCTGAGCCGAGTTAGAGCGTCTCAAGCCATCATATCTTTTCGAAAAAGACAGTAGCAGCCCTGCATAAGTATGTAGAACAGAAGGTGAGCCAGTCCTTGAGCCTGTTGGTGTCTTTCAAAGTATACGGCAGCGTGGATTTGTGGAGCTTTAACTACGGTCAGGGACAGTACGTGTCCTTTACGGCCCACTGGTAGAATATGATTCCTGCCCAGCTACACCAGCCACTTTGACAGGAAATGCCGCTTTCTCCTCCACATTGTCAAACTGCTGATCCTACGCCAATGTCTGCCTCCTCCTCCACCACCTCAGTCTCCACAAGTCTTAGTGCCACATGTGCAGGGCACGGCGGTGTCACGCAGTTCTACACTTGGTTTGCCTGGGCAAACGAAGTCACACAGGGAAGGAACTCCTCCGTGTCATGAAAGATAAAATCGATTCCTGAATTTCTCCGTGACAAATGAAAATCGGAACCATGGTGATAGACAATGGAAAGAGAGAAATCTATGAACAGAGTAAAACAGAGAGAAATGTATAAATAAAGAAAAACAGAGCAAAGCAGAGAGAAATCTATGAACAGAGAAAGGCCATTAATGATTTCCTGATGATCCAAGCGCACGGGGATACTCCACTGTGTAATTTTGATGTCAGCTAGTGGCAGCTCATACGTGACACCTGTTGTTTGTTCAGGCTCTTTCAGGAGGCCACGTTATTTGTCTGTCGCCAGGACTATGGGATGAACAACATCATTCCACTGCTTCATGTCATGGAACAGATGTTGCAAAATCTGTCTGTTCAGGGGACTGGAGACATGGCAACTACATCTCACGGCCACATGAGTCCGGTGGGGGCAATGGGTAGCCAGTGAAGGGATAAGTAGATGGGGAGAGGCAGAGAAGTAACGAGGAGAGAGGTGAATCAGATAGGCAGCAGAGTTAAAGATGGATTGAAGGCGAGAGAGGGTGCTAGATGGGAGGCCACAGAGAAGGATGTTGCAATATTCTAGGAATGTGATGACAAGAGCATGGACAAGCATTTTTGTGCTTTCAAAGTGAAAAAATGAGTGGATTCGGGAGATATTTTTCCAGTGGAGGCAAGGGTAAGGGTTTGGATGTGTGGTTTGAAAGGCCAGATTGGAGTCAAAGGTTATCCTAAGATAAAATACGCTGGTCTGGTTCAGGAACTTGTGTGTATATATGACACACACTTGTTAAGGTCTTTCACCCCAGTAGCTCAAAAAACGGAAGTATGTAGTGCTGCTACAGCCAGATGCTTGTGGATAGGAGACAAAGTGAGAAGTGGCAGAATTTAACATGGCTGCCGTATTTATAGGGTTGTGATGTCAAAAAAGCTGGCTGGCTGCTGATTGCCTGCATGACTGCACATGTCTTTGAGGGTGTTTCTTTCTTCCCCATAGTTCTCTGCCCCATGTCATGCCATGTCCTTGTGGCCATTTTAGCTTTGTTACCGCGAGTCGCCATGAACTTCAGCTTCGTTTAGAATCGAATTTTCTCTGAAATTCTAAATGAATTCCACTTCGTTATGATTGATTCGCTCATCCCTAATCATGCCGACTTTTCACTTTTGAAGCCAGTTTATAGCACCACAAACAAATTCAGACCACAGATCAGATCCCTACATTTTGTGTAAAGTAAACATTTTTACTATTGTTATTGCTGTTTAGATCATTACATGACATTTCTTAAATTCAAGTTCAACTACAAATGTCTATTTTCCATCAAAATTCTTGAAAGTTGCAATAAAATAGAAAGCTCTGTTAATGTATTTGTGAGACCCCCTAATATCTGTATTCACTTCTATACATGAATTTCTATTACATGTTTTATACAGCCACCAATGGGTCCCTATCACCAAGTGACAAAACTGAAACAGTAGTATAAATCGTTATAATTAAAGGTATGAAACTCACTAATATATGGTTTTACCACACACATAGATAAAATTGTTGGTTTCACGGCACATCATCTCTCCTGAATTCCTGATTTTCACAGCTCCCATTGACCTAGGAGGGAAGACTTATGTGCGTGCTGCCTTTCGAAACAGAATTCTAAAATAGGGATATTGCTCGTGGGTGGCCAGGCATCCTGGAGTACAAAGATCTTGTTTATTTACATCTCGTTTCTACTGGTAGCCACATCTTGTTAAAGATGTCAAAGAATTCATGGAATCTCGTACCACGTGTGCCTGCAACAAAACGCCTTGGCTCAAGTCGGCAGCCCTGCTGCAACCTCTGCCTCTTCCCAAAAATCCATGGTCACGCATTGCAATGGACTTCATCACCGATCTTCCACCCTCCTCTGGTAATACTGTCATTTGGGTGGTTACAGATCACTTTACGAAGATGTAAAACGTCATACCACTACCTAGATTGCCTTTTGGGTCATATCTCACCAGCTTCTTCTTCCAGCGCATCTTTCGGTCACAGACTCCCCCAGCATGTTGTCTCTGATCAGTGGTCCAATTTGTGTCAAGATTCTGGTGCACCCTGTGCTCCTGATGAAATTGGACTTCTTCTCCCCTTACCAAGTTGAGAGGGTCAACCAGGTATTAGGCAATTACTTGCACCATTTTATCTCAGCGATCCAGCTTGTTGCCCTGGGTGGAGCTTTCCTATAACTCTCTAGATTTGGATTCTGCCAGTGCATCCACTTTCTATATAGTGTATGGACAATATCCCCACCCACCACTATCTATGCTTGCTATTGTCCCCGCGGTGGATAATTTGGTTCAGACTATGACTTTTATCTGGAGTGACACACATGAATCCTTACAATGGGCATCCGTACAAATGAAGGCTCAAGTGGACAACAAACAAAGACCTCCTTCGTCCTTCACTCCTGGTGATAAGGTCTTGTTGACTTCTAAATACATTCATCTGAAGATCCCCAGCTACAAGCTTGGTCCTCGGTTCTTGGGGCCGTTTGTAGTAACAAAACAAATCAATCCAGTCACCTATGACCTTTGGCTTCCTCTCGTGATGTACACCCCCCAAATTCATTCCACGTCTCCCTCCTGAAAATAGTTGTTCTAAATCGATTCTCTTGAAAAGTCGCCTCCCCTTCTAATAAAGCTGATACCACCCATGTTTATTTGGTGAATGAAATCTTGGCTATGAAGAAGAGCAGGAGAGATTGCCTTCTCAAAGGAGAGTTGCTGCTGCTGCTGCACTGCTGAACTGCTTTGGATCAAAGGGTTAAAAGGTAGCCTAAGCGAGTATTCTGAGCGTGTGAGTGTGTCTTTTTGTCTAAAGTGTGTCGTTTTGCTTAAGTGTGGGGCTTAATATTAGGGGACTTTAGATTTGGGGCTTTTAGAAAGGGCAGTATTACACAGATTTGTCATAATTGTATCTGTATTTCTTTTTTTTTTGTAACATCCCCATGAGTTCCATGTTTGACAATGCTGTCCGGTGCACAACCTGTGCAATGTATGCCATCCTTGACCAACAGTTCGAGGGTCCATACTGCTGTGCAAGATGTGTGCACACTGCACATTTAGAAGCCCGTATCCTGGATCTAAATGAGCAAGTGGCAACACTGAGATCCATTGCCAACTTGGAAGCGAGTTTGTTGCCCATTGAGCAATCACTCGCATGTGTAGATGCTGGGGAGGGTGGCAGCATGGAGGTGCAGGAACATGAGGCAGCTAGCTGGGTAACAGTTAAAAAAAAGGGTAAAGGTAAGAATGTTAGGGAGGCTAGTCCTGAACTGGCCCACCCCAACAAATTTCCAAGATTGGCAGATGAGGGGGAGGTCGGCTCAGAAATAGCATTACTGCAGCAAGACACTACCCCTGTCTGCTCCAGTAAGGGGGGTAATAGGAGTGCAGGTCAGGCTATACAGGTGCTAGTAGTTGGGGACTCCATTATAAGGGCCCAGATAGGGCAATCTGCCACAAAGACCGGGATCGTCGAACAGTATGTTGTTTGCCTGGGGCCCGGGTTCGACATATTGCGGATTGGGCTGACAGATTGCTGGGTGGGGCTGGTGAGAATCCAGTTGTCATGGTCCATATTGGCACCAATGACAACTTAGAGGTAGGCGGAGCGTCCCTAAAACTGATTTCAGGGACATAGGCCAAACGCGCAAGGCAAGGATCTCCAGGGTAATATTTTCAGAAGGATTACCTGTGCCACGGGCAACACCAGAGAGGCAGAGGGAGATTAGAGAGGTGAATAAGTGGCTCAAAAATTGGTGTCGGAAAGAGGGATTTGGGTTTTTGGAGAACTGGGCTGACTTCTGTCTTGGCTACAGACTCTATGCTAGGGACGGGCTGCACCTAAATGGGGAGGGTGCAGCTGTATTGGGGGACAAAATGGCTAGGAAGCTGGAGAAATATTTAAACTAGCGACTGGGGGGAGGGAAACTACACATATAGCATGCAAGATAGTGAAGATAGAGAGCTGGGAATTAGTAATGAATGAGGGAGTGGAGGGAGGGGGTGTAGCAATAGTTAAAAAGAATAGGGAGAAAGGAATAAAAACTGAAAAATCTCTAAATTGCATGCTAACCAAAGCGAGGAGTCTGACCAACAAAATAAATGAGCTAGAAATATTAATTGCAGAAGAAAAATATGACATAGTGGGGATAACTGAGACATGGCTGGACGAGAGCTACGACCGGGCGGATAACTTGCAGGGTTACAGTCTATTTAGAAGTGACCGTAAACACCGGAAGGGGGGAGGTGTCTGTCTCTATATAAAATCCTGTCTGAAGCCAACACTGCAGGAAGATATAGGTACAGGTAATGAACAGGTGGAATCATTATGGGTAAATATACATGGGGGGTAAAAACAGTAATATAATTCTAATTGGAGTCTGCTATAAGCCCCCACATATAACAGAACCCATAGAATATATGCTCCTCAGGCAAATAGATGAAGCATCTAATCAGAATGAGGTTGTTATTATGGGCGACTTTAACTACCCAGACATGAATTGGGAATCTGAAACCTGTAGCTCTCACAAATGAAACATGTTTTTGTCTATAACTAAAGATAATTACCTTTCCCAAATGGTGCAGGAACTGACTGGAGGAAAGGCCCTTCTAGACTTAATGTTGACTAATAGACCTGACAGAGTAACAAAGGTTCAGGTTGAGGGGCACCTAGGGAATAGTGACCATATTATAATAAACTTCCATTTATCCTTCAATAGAGCTTTTTGTCAGGGAGCCACAAAAACACTGAATTTGAGGAAGGCTAATTGTATCCTGCTCAGAGAGGCCCTAAACAGTATTGACTGGGACAAGGTGTTTAAAAATAGCAGAACAAAAAATAAATGGGAGATCTTTAAAAACATCTTAGGCGCCCACTGTGAGAGGTACATACCTTATGGTAATAAAATAATTAGAAACAGGAAAAACCCAATGTGGATCAACAGAGATGTAAAGGAGGCAATAAAAAACAAAAAATAAAGTGTTTCAGCTACTAAAACAGGAGGGATGTGAAGAGGCACAAAAAAGCTATAAGGAAAAAAATTAAAAATGTAAAAAAATTATTAAGGCAGCAAAGCTGGAGACAGAAAGACATATTGCCATAGAAAGTAAAAGTAACCCCAAAATATTTTTAACTATATAAATAGTAAAAAGATTAAAAAAGAAAATGTTGGCTCTTTAAAAAGTACTGAGGAAGAGACTATAGAAGGTGATGAGAAAAAAGCAAACCTATTAAACTATTTCTCCTCCACTGTATTTAACGAGGAGGATGAGCTTCCTGTTGAGGAGCAACGGGAGGAGGTAAATTCCAACTTAAATGTTTCTTGTCTAACCCAGGAAGAAGTACAGCTCCTTAGGAAGCTTAAAATAGATAAATCCCCAGGCCCTGATGGTATACACCTACGTGTCCTAAGGGAGTTAAATAATGTGATAGGCCCCTATTCTTAATATTTATGGACTGTATAATAACCGGGTATGTCCCAAAGGATTGGCGCATAGCAAATGTGGTGCCAATATTCAAAAAGAGGTCAAAATGTGATCCTGGAGACTATAGGCCGGTAAGCTTAACCTCCATTGTGAGTAAAATGTTTGAAGGTTTTCTAAAAGATGCTATCCTGGACTATTTCACTGAAAATAAATGTATAACACCGTTCCAGCATGGGTTTCTGAAGGATCGGTCCTGTCAAACTAATCTCATCAGCTTCTATGAGGAAGTTAGTTCCAGACTGGATCGGGGTGAGGCACTGGATGTTATATATTTTGATTTTTTTAAAGCATTCAATACTGTTCCACATAAAAGGTTGGTAAGTAAAATGAGAATGCTTGGACTGGGGGAAAATGTTAGCAAGTGGGTAAGTAACTGGCTCACTGATAGAAAACAAAGGGTGTAAACGGTGCATACTCAGACTGGATCCCTGTTACTAGTGGGGCCACAGGGCTCAGTATTGGGCCCTATCCTCTTTAATATTTTCATAAATGATTTTACACATGGACATGCACAGTAGAATATCGATCTTTGCAGATGATACTAAGCTCTGTAAAGGAATCCACACAATAGAGGATAATGTGTTATTACAAAGGGATCTGGATAGGTTGGAGGCCTGGGCAGAGAAGTGGCAGATGAGGTTTAACACTGATAAATGCACATGGGGAGGAAAAATCCATTACATGATTACATGTTAAATGGAAAAACACTGGGTAAAAGTGACATGGAGAAGGACTTGGGAATCCTGGTGTACAGTAAACTTAACTGTAGCAGCCAGTGTCAGGCAGCAGCAGCCAAGGCTAATAGGATCATGGGTTGTATTAAAAGGGGCATAGATGCACATGATGGGAACATTATTCTCCCACTATACAAGTCACTGGTTAGACCACACATGGAATATTGTGTACAGTTTTGGGCACCAGTGCACAGGAAAGACATTGTAGAGCTTGAACAGGTACAAAGGCGGGCAACAAAAATAATAAAAGGACTGGGTGGACTGCAATACCCAGAAAGATTAGCAAGGTTAGGGTTATTTAGTTTAGAGAAAAGATGGCTTCGGGGGGACATAATAAATATGTTCAAATATATTAAGGGCCAATATGGAGATCTCGCTAAAGATTTATTTATACCCTGGACTGTATCTAAAACAAGGGGGCATCCTCTACCTCTTGATGAAAAAAAGTTACTAAATAAACATAGATAGGTATTATTTACTGTTAGAGCGGTAAAAATGTGGAACTCTCTGCCAGAGGAAATTGTCATGGTGTATTCAATAACAGAGTTCAAGAATGGCTTGGATGCATTTCTGGAGAGTGATAATTTAACAAGTTATAGTGACTAGGATTTCAAAGAAGGGTCTGGATACATTTCTAGATGTAATATAACACGTTATAGTGTCTAGGATTCTGGAAAAGGGTCTGGATACATTTCTAGATGTAATAGTATAACAAGTTCTAGTGACCAGGATTCCGGAGAAGGGTCTGGAAATTTCTATATGTAATATAACAAGTTATAGTGTCTAGGATTCTGGAGAGGGGTCTGGATACATTTCTAGATGTAATAGTATAACAAGTTCTAGTGACCAGGATTCCGGAGAAGGGTCTGGATACATTTCTAGATGTAATATAACAAGTTATAGTGACTAGGATTCTGGAGAGGGGTCGTTGATCCAGAGATTTATTCCGATTGTCAGATTGGAGTCAGGAAGGAATTTTTTCCCTAACTTGAGGACAATTGGCTTCTACCTCATGGGGGTTTTTGCCTTCCTCTGGATCAACAGTTTAACACTTTGGCAACACTTTAGCAAATGGGCTGAACTGGATGGATGTATATCTTTTTCGGCCTGACAAACTATGTAACTATGTAACTATGTAATGCATTGTGTTTGAGAGCTGGGGCATTACTTTGTGCCCAATCTTATGTGTCTATATACTATTTAATCACTTGATCTCTTATATATGACACTTTAATATTATTACATTACTATTAAAAATTATATATTATACACATAAAATAATTTTCTATATTTAGGAATGGTGTGATTTGTATGCCTTGTTTGATATGGGTATTATTTTTTAATTGTTTTTATCCTTAAATTTGTTCTATTTGTGACATATCAGTTTTTGATATTTATCATTGAATTAATAAAGATTGTGCATATATATTTCCTTATACATGATTCTTTGTGTCATTGTACTTCCTTATTGGTTAATACAGTTACAGGTGTCCTGCAACCCACATGTTTCGCTGTGGGTGCACCTGTATCCCACTAACCCTGCTGCCACTGCCGTTGGATCTGAGAGCAGCGCCACAACCCACATGTCGGAATCGCAGGTGCTCTCACAGCTTGGCTCCCAGGTGATCTTACTTATCCTCGTTTCCTGTACTATCTCTGTTGGCTAGTGTGCTTGTCCCCATTCCCCAGGACGTGTGCGCGCCAGCTCTGTAAAATTTAAAGGGCCAGCGTAACAGTAACTGGATAATTGCACGGCGCTGGTGGCTATATTACCCAGCTTTCCCCTGACCTCCCCGCTTGATCCATAGTGCCCCTAACCTATGTGTGAAAAGCATTCCCTTGTGTTTCTGCTCTGACCGTGTACCAGTCCTCTTCTGCTACGTCCCTCGTCCATGCACCTTGCTGCCTGCCGTGACCTTCCTGCTTGTTCCCATCTACGACCCTGCCTATCGAATTTGTGCCACGCACACCTTGGCCACCACTGCAGACAAGTCGTGCCAGGAGTAGTGACCATGGGGCCATTACAGCAGCTCTCTCAAAAATTTCCTGTATCCTTTTTAAGAGTCTTGGTGCTAGTCCTGATTTGGCACACCAACAAATTTGCAAGATTGGCGGATGAGATGGATGTCAGTTCAAAAATAGCACTGCTGCAGCAAGACACTTCCCTTGTTTGCTCCAGTAAGTTGGGGAAAAGGAGTGCAGGGCAATTATTAGGTGAACAGACAGGGCAATCTGTCACAAAGACCAGCATCGTCAAACAGTATATTGTTTACCTGGGGCCCGAGTTTGACATATGGCGGATCGGGTTGACAGATTACTGGGTGGGGCTAGTGAGAATCCAGCTTTCATGGTGCATATTGGCACTAATGATAAAGTTAGAGATAGGTTGAGTGTCCTTAAAAACAATTTCAGGGATTTGGGCCAAAAGCTCAAGGCTAGGACCTCCAAGGTAATATTCTCTGACATTCCACATGCCAGAGAGGCAGCAAGAGATTAGAGGGATGGATAAATGGCTCAAAAATTGGCTTAGAAAAGAGAGATTAGGGTTTTTGGAGAACTGGGCTGACTTCTGTCTTGGCTACAGACTCTATGATAGGGATGGGCTGTACCTAAATGGGGAGGGTGCAGCTGTATTGGGAAACAAAATGGTCAGGATGATGGTGGGATATTTAAACTAGGGACTGGGGGGAGAACAATCACACATATATAGTATGGAAGATAGTGAAGATAGAGCGTTGGAAATTAGTTATAAATTGGGGGGAGTGCATGGAGGGGATGTAGTAATAATTAAAAAGGACAGGATTAAAATAACAAAAAACAAGTGTTGGCCCTTTAAAAAGCAGTGAGGGAGGTATTGTAGCAGGCGATAAGGAGAAAGCAAACCTATTAAACATTTTTTTTCTCAACTGTATTTAACGAGGAAAATGACATTACTTTTGATGGGTGGAGGGATGAGGTAAACCCCACTTTCAATCTTTCTTGTTTAACCCACAAAGATGTGCAGCTCCACCTTAAGATGATTAAAATAGACAAATCACCAGGTCCTGATGGTATACACTCCCTTGTCCTGAGGAAATTAAGTAATGTGATAGACAAGCCTCTATTCTTATACTTATGGACTGTATAATAATTGAGTATGTGCCAAAGGATATATAGCAAATATGCAAAAGGGCTCAAAAAGTGATCCTAGAAACTATAGGCCGGTAGGTTTAACCTCTGTTGTAGGTAAAATGTTTGAAGGTTTTCTAAGAGATGCTAAACTGGAGTATCTCAATGAAAATAAATGCTGTTCCAGCATTGGTTTATGTAGGATCGGTCCTGTCAAACTAATCTCATCAGCATCTATGAGGAGATTAGTTCTAGTCTGAATCAGGGTGAGGCATTGGATGTCCTATATCTATATTTTTATGAAGCATTTGATATTGTTCCACATAAAAGGTTGGAAAGTAAAATGAGAATTCTTGGACTGAAAGAAAATGTTTGCAAGTGGGTAGGTAACTGGCTCAGTGACAGAAAACAAAGGGCGGTGATTAATGGTACATACTCGGATTGGATCCCTTTTACTAGTGAGGTACCAAAGGGGTCAGTTTTGGGCCCTATTCTCTCTAATATAGTAGAGGAATGCCCACCAAATTTATTCCTCTTCAAACCACCTCTTCAAACCAACAATTCACCTTCAGACAGCACTGGAAAACTGATACCACAATAAGGAACAACTATCCTCAAACAATACCTGACTATCTGTCGGTGTAATACTCAGAAAATTCTCCAAACACCTTAACGGACAAACTTGTGCAAACTGCCCTCTAAGTGTAAGAAAATTTGATGACCCCGCCAAACCTGATCCATTTTAGACTGTCACAGCCAACCTTAAAAACCCATCAATCTCCACCCTGACATCTTGAAACAACAACCCCCTGACTGACTGACAGCTACCAGCCACTAATTCAGCTGTCCACAAAGCTGCAAAGAAAGCCTAAGCAAATGTGGCTTTAAACAAGACTACCTTATACGATGACAAACCCTCTGTCTCCATTAGCTATAACAAAGCAGCAAAGCAAAAGACACCGGACAACGTATATCCATACTCCGATGATTCCTATTATGCCCCTTAGCCCCTTACCAACATTGAATGTATGTTTACATCCTAATGCCGGTAAGGGGCTTTTTTGCAGCATGATCCCGCTACATAGCCACCAGATGTTGGCTGCTAATTGCAGCTAACACTCAGCTGTTACAGCATGGGAGGGCGCCAGTGCTATTCCACACTTTTTAACCCCTTAGATGCCGCGGCAAGGATGGCCATGGTGTCTAAATCAATGAGAAACAATGCTGTGCACCGTTCCTCACTGCGATAGATGCACCCGCGGTGAAATAGCGGGGCCTAGATCGCCTAGCATGGTAGCTGGAAGCATTGTGAAGGCTTCCATCGCAGCCATGTTATTGACTTTACTGCTTCTGGCCCCAAGCAGGAAGTAGTAAAACCGCCATATTTGTACAACCTAATGCATTGCATTACAATACATTTGGCTGTAAAAATTATTACTCCCCCTAGTGGTGTAGTACCCTAGGGTGACGCAAAGTTACTGTTACAAAAAATGTTTAAAAAGTGTAAAAAAATAAAAAATATTAAAAGTTAAAATCACCCACCTTTTGCCATTTTACAAAAAAAAAAAAAAAATAATAAAAATGTTACACATATTTGGTAGCACTGCATTCGAAAAAGTATGATTTACTCAAAGATAATATCATTTATCCAGTACACTGAACATCGTAGAAGAAAAAAAATTTCGAAAGCCAAAATTGCGGGTTCTTTTGGTCATTTCACAACCCATACAAATTTAAATAAATATAATCAAAAAAGTTGAATGTATTCCAAACTAATAGCAATAAAAAGTACTCTTCAGCCCACAAAAAAATGAAACCTTACTCAAATCCATAGGTGTTTAGTATAAAAAAGTTATGGCACAAAGGCACAAATTTCAAAAATAGAAAATGTTTGGAATTTTTTTACAGTATCAAAATACAACGGAAACCATACATGTTTGGTATTACTTGATACATATCAACCTGAATACAGGTAACATATCATTTTTACCAAAGATTGAATGCCGCAAAAACAAAACTCCCAGACATGGCGCAAGTACGTTTTTTTTTTTTTTTAATTATGCCCCATTTAAAAAATTTTCGCGGCCTGTCAATATATTCAATTTTTTTATGAATAATATCATTAGAAAGTACATCTTGTCCCACAAAATAAAAGTCCTCATATGTCTATGTAGATGAAAAAATAAAAAAGTTATGGCTCTGGGAATACGAGGAGGGAAAACCGAACGTGAAATAAATAAAACAGGCCTCAGCGTTAATACCTGACTCACCAAAAAATTCTTAGAAACATCAAACCATCCCTGGACCTTGATACAGAAGATGATCGCTACCACCTGATGGGAAACACTCGCAAAAGAAACAGCCTTCCTAAAGCTCAAAATATAAAAGCAAAACCAAAAATTCCTCATCAAACTGGCAACCCCTGAATTGAACCACCAATTCTTCCCAACACTCCCAAAACTTTAGAATGCACCTGCCAAGTTCCCATACTCACTGACTGACCAAGCCTGTGATCAGGGCTGAGCTTCCTTCACACACTGCATACTCCCACTCCAGGCTGTCTCCCCAATCAGAATATCCCCTCGAGAGACAACCACCACACTCAGTTCCCTGCCATGTCTCATAAGAGAGAGAGAGAGACAGCAAAGCCGCACTCCCCTGCTCTGCAGGGCCCTGCTGCATACTAGGATTCCTCTCTGCTCTCCAGCTAGCAGAGGAGGGTATCTGCTCTGCTGCTGGCATGGGAAAATCCCTACAGGGGCTCCTAATGTGACACTGGTCTTGAGGTATCAAATCAGGGCTAATGGCCACCAGTAGCAAAAGCCTCCTCAGCGTCCCGCAGCACAGCTTGAATTCTAATGCAGCACAGACTGTTGACAGAAGCTGATCATCATAGAAACACAGCAGAACATGGTGAGATACTGTTTCACTGTACAGAGCATGCTGCCCAACTGCAAGCACACACCTACTACCCTTCCTTAAATAAACTCCCTCCTCTACTGGACTTTAGTAACCCCGCCTCCTAAATTAACCATGTGTGTCCCTTCTTTAATCATTTAAGGCCTAACATTGAAACTATAATGCCCTCAGACCTTCTTGCACCAGTCAATGCGTGGTCCCCTTGAGCTGCGCCAACTTACGCTGCTTTATTCTTGGATGTTTTTAGCTGTGTGTTTTGGGTGTGTTTTATGTTTTGCCTCATTATCCTGTTGAAGGAACTATGATCTATGACTCAGATCTAGTGTTCTGACACTGGGCACAACATTTTGCTCCAGAATTCCTTGATAGTCTTGATAATTAATTCAAAACACCCTATGCCGGGTGCAGCAAAGCAGCCCCAAAGCATAACCAAGTCTCCTACTTGTTCCACAATGGATACAATGTTCTTTTCTGTGAATGTTTCATTTTTTGTGTTGGTGAACATAAAACTGATGTGACTTGCCATAAAGCTCAAGTCTCATCTCATCTGTCCAAAAGACATTCTTCCAAAATCTTTGTGGCTTGTCCATATACATTCTGGAAAACTCCAGTCTTATTTTTTATGATTTACTTTCAACAGCACTATAGAAATAGAAATATTAATCTTTTCAAAGATGGTGTGTACCACACTGAACATGGGCCAATGGAAGCTAAGGAGAGAGTTGTCTCAGTAGATACTAAAGAGAATTATAGACAAACATGTCCCTTTTCTAAAAAGAGTAAGTTTCTTGCTGTAATAACACTGTTATGTTATATTTTTAACTATGTCATGTTAGACTTTTACTGACTACACATTGTAAAAAAGGTTATAATGATCAAATTTATGTTAGGAAGAGAGAGCCCTCTATCTCTGAAGGATTCAAAGGGATGTCCTGTTATTGTCATTTCAAGCTAATACAGAGCTTATCCTTTCTAATGGCTTGGAATTTAAGTGGTCTAGCCGCATAGTAATTAGAGACCATGGTTAGTTGTGTCTTACATAGCATACAGGTCTATACATACAAAGCTGAGGGTGATCAGAAGTTTATTCTTTAAGGCACCATAAATATTATCTGAAAACAAATCTGGGGCGCTACATTTGTGCAGTTCTGATTCAAAACACAAAATAGCAAAATCAACTATGCACATTGCACATCAAAAATTGATAACAGGTGATAATAGGTATTTTTTAACATTTAAAAACACAAAAGGTCTTTGATATATATATATATATATATATATATATATAGGGGCGTTGCTAGGGTCCCAAAACATCCGGGGCCCGGGCCGGCGCGTCCCTCTGAAGCTCTCACTAATATTTATTCTCCCAAGAACAGGTAATCGTTGCTCTCAGTGACAGCTATGAGTTACCATAATGTTGGCCCGTACTTCGGGTGTATTGAAGTGCAATTACCCGCCAAAGTACGGACCAACATTATGTCGTGTAAACATACACAGCGGATTTGTGGGGCATAGCTGTGCTGTAATGCGGCCAAAGTTCGCCCCACAAATACGGTAAAATCATAGCGGTGAGGGCTAGGATTAGCTGCTGTTTTCCCTGCACATAGAACCCATCCATAAAAATAAGTGACCTGCCGCTTCTTTCAAGGGGAAAGTGAAAATGGATGGGAGGTGGCTGGAGCGCTGCTGAAATTACACGCTGGAGAGCACGTACTTTCAACAGCAGGCGTATAGCGGTGCGCACAGGTCCGTGCCACTATATGCTGTGTGAACATACCCTTAGGACAGTACACTGTGTGTTTTGGAAGTACATGCTGTTCAGCGCGTACTTCCAAGCACAGGGGGCCAGTCCATTCACCGCCACCATCAGAGCTGCAAAGAAGTGACGTCACTTTTTTCCCCCGGTGTACAATATATGTGTATTGTATGCACGGGAGAGACGAGATGTAATTCATAGCTCTCTGTGAGAACTATGAATTACAGTAATTGTGACGCGCATGTCGGGCGTATTTTAGCGCAAATACGCCACGAAATGCGCCTCATGGTTTACGCAGCGTGAACATACCCTTAGTCTGGCTGCAGCAGCTAAAATCATACACAACCCTGACTAATGACAAGTATAAAAAATTATATTCAAATATGATTTGTCATCAGGTTGTAGTTTACATGTCTAAGGGTATGTTCACATGGCGTAATTGCGGTAATCCATAGTTCTCTATGAGAACTATGGATTACACGTCCTCCCCCCATGCGTACAATACAATCGTATTGTATGCATAGGGAGATAAGTGACATGTCAATGCATGTCTATGGGGCCGGCGGGCTGTTGCTCTACCCCCCCCACCACCCGCCGTGCTTCGAGAAGACGTGCTGAACAGCGCGTGCTCCTGAAGCACACAGTGTATTAAGGCGCGTACCGTACACGTGACAATACAACGTGTGAACATAGCCCAAGGGACACACAGGCAGGATTATGTTTTACTGATGTGAATGAGGTGATATTGTGGATATGTGTGTGTATACACCAATATACATACACATATACATAGTACATACACAGAGACATATATTCAAACATACATACACACACACACACGTATACACATATAAACATACACACAGACATCTATACAAACACAAACACACATGTATGCACATAAATACAATACATACACATTTGCACACACACATGCATACACACACATTCAGTACAGTTCACATTCAGGAACATTATTTTGTCTCACCCTTATTACACTACTTAGAATTATTGTTCAGCACTGAGGCTCCTCACTCACTCCTCCTCACCTTCTTGCTGGTCTGGTCCTGGGCGAGATAAGAGGACAGCAGGGGGCGGAGCCTCTCACGGACAGTGCGCCCCTTCCAGACTCCCTTCACAGTGTGAGCAGCCGGCGCCCCCTCCTCCCTCCTGTGCTCCTGTCATCCTGGGCAGTCGCCCTCCCCCTCTCTGCCTGCACATAGCTGCTGCTGCTCTGAGCTGTTGGTGCGTCCGGGGGACGCACAGACAGTGGAATAGATTGTCGGCTCTACAGGTCATAGTAATGACCTGGAACCGAACGTTCTGAGACTCGGGGCACAGGGAGTCTGGTCCGGGGCTTGTGCCCCGAACAAACCTACCTGGCGACACCCCTGTATATATATATATATATATATATATATATATATCAGTAAAACGTTCGGTTCGGCAGGAGTTCTAAAAAATCATGAAGTTCGACTTGAACTTAACTTTTCTCGAACGGTTCAAATAACACTACACCCAAATGCCAAGGTGCAACACTATCAATGAATAAATACAAACAATTCAGGAAAATATTGTTTGTATTTATATATGAGACTATATATATATGAGACTCTAACCTTTAATCAATGAATATACACAATTCTGGAAAATATTTTCCAGAATTGTTTGTATTTATACATTGATAGTGTTGCACGTCGTTATTAGGTTGTAGTGTTGATTGAACTGTTCAAGAAAAGTTAAGTTCGAGTCGAACTTCATTATTTTTTAGAACTTGAACCAAACCGAACATTTTACTGTTCGTTTAAGTAAATATTTTCTAGACACGCTGTATATATAATTTATACATACAGTATGTTGTGAGCTGCCTTAAGTTATCAGAAATAAAGTAAAATTAATTAAAGAAATCACAATTTAGCGCTACATTCGCACAGAAGTGCAGGTGAAAGACTGAATGGGTATCTGGAATCTAGGATACCAAAGAGGTTAGCATCTTTACGATAATGAAACAGTGACTGAGTTAAAAGGTAATGATAGAAGCTAGCCATTAAATGAGGGCACATGTGTCCCAAAGAACTGAAGATACTCATGCTCTGTTAGTAATCTGCATGTACTACATGAAAACCATAATGTGACCAGAAGTTACAGTTTTGGCTCTATCCTATTTTAGCTGCTACTGTTAATACATGGGATGATAATGTCTGGCTAAAGAACATATGCACTTTTATGTTATAATTAAAAAAGACAACTTTTTCAATAATATTGTGTAATGAATATACTAAAAAGGAGAATGTAAAAAAAACTTCTATTGAAATTTCTTTCAACTGTCTCATTGTACTTCAAATCTATTAGACATGGATGGCGGAATTTGTTGAATTGAAGTAACTTTAAAATCATTAAAATTACGATTATGTGTAGTGGCTGCATGTCGAGAGACACTGTGTTTCAGAAATCTGTTGTTTAGATTTGATCAATGTTTATTGACCTTTCTTCTCAGACTCATCATTGTTCTCCCAATATATTGGAGATGACAAGGGCATTCTAACAGATAAATGAGAAACATAGATACACAAGTTGAAAAGTACAATATAAAAAAATGTGTTCTGCAAAATGTCTTGGTTCGATGACCAATATTGTTGAAAGATTCAGCAACTCAAAAATAGTGGCACAGCTCTAACAGCCCTTCCCAGGCATCCTAACCATACTCTAAGGTAGGAAACTTTGGGCCACATGTATGAACCTGTTTAGGTCTTAAACTCACTTTTTTGGCCATAGTAACCTATGGGCAAAGAGTGAGTTTTAGATCTAAACAGGTTCATACATGTGACCCTTAGTGCTAAAGAGGTGGAAGTGGCTGGTTATTATACGACCTTAAAGCAATCTTGACCTTTTACAGACCATATGAGACACTGTGGCCCTTTGAAGGACTGTACCATCTACCATCAACATTTTTCTTTTCACATATTGACCAGCAATTTCTGAATAGCAATACAGCAATAAAAACATGACGACTAAAAATGCTGAAACCCCGCTATGTATCTGTTCTGTAGGTAGTACTGTCAAGCCAGCAGGTAATCCAGGCACACGCTTATGAGAAGAAGCAAGCCAATGGTATTGAAGTGGAATGAGCCATATGGAGAAGGGTGAGCCCATTATATTTTCATGTTTGTATATTACAATTACTCTGCATTTAATGAGGTCCACAGTAGACACTCAAAAGGTAAGTTTCTCCTACCCTGCCTGGTGAACAGTTTGTGTACCTGAAACACTACACCTTATGCACCTTATCTATTATGCATTTTACTGCATTTGTTATTGTTAGTTCGCATTAGTGTTTACCAATACATTGCTTTTTGATTTTGCTTTTCTTGAACATTAGGAGCAGATCTTACATCTTTTTTATTTACACCAGTTTCCCTAATTACCGGTCATCTCTCTCTGCTCTTACAGGCTGATGACCTACTCCCTGCTCTGTTCCTTATCTTGAATGACTGAGATCATTTACATTGCTTACTGACGAGATTTAACCCTTTAGAGCTCAGTAGCTTTGTGCACTATAGTTTACAAATCACCAGCACACATGTCACTGTAACAGAATAAGCTAGGAGTAATAGAGACACCGATTACTGCTATAGAACCACCCACAGCCTTAACAGGAAGTGTAAGTCTTCAGCTGCAGGTGGCTCTGTAGAACAACACGTTGAGAAAACCCCTTTAACCATTTCCTTATTTCCATATTATCTTTTAGCGTACATTGAAGTGCTGGAAATAATACAATAATTTAGCAGTAAGAAGTATAATATAATTTATATGCAACCTTTAAGTTTCATAAAACATTAATAGGCCATGTTTGCACACTACTGCCTATTTAAAGAATGGAACATATTATTTAATTTAAGTGTAACCGTGTCAGCCCACCCCCCCCCAACTAAGTCTCATGGGAAACAAATATTAGTTTATTTGGCCTTTATCTGAAATTTCAAGACATTTTAGGATAAATAATGCCCTGCAAAACCAAATGATGAATACCACAAAACTACAGGCACATTTAAGGGAGGTGAGAGGCAACCAAAGGCCACATGTATGAAAACTGAGTAGGTTTAAAACTCCCTTTGTTTCCCTTAGCAACTAGGGATGAGCAAATTGATTCTAATGAAGCGGAAATCATTTAGAATTTCAGGAAAAATTTGTTTCCGAACACAGCCAAAGTTCATGGTAACGAGTCTAAAATGGCCACGAGCACATGGCGTGACATGGGGCAAAGAATTATGGGAGGAAGAAAGGAACACCTTCAATAACATGTGCAGACATGCAGCCAATCAGCAGCCAGACAGCTTCTGTTATGTCACAGCCCTTTAAGTAGGGCAGCCATGTTAAATTCTAGCACTTGTCTCTGTGTCTTGTATGCAGAAGCATCTGGCTGTAACAGCACTAGATTGCACTCTGTGCAAAATACTTCCAATTTTAAGCTAACGGGGTGAAAGACCTTCACAGGTGTTTGTCATATACACACCTGTTCCTGAAAAAGCATTTTTTATTTTGGGGTACTGCAATCTGTGGTGAAGAGTTAATTTATCCACTTTTTTGGGGGAATTCTGTGTTTAATCCAGTCGTGTCATACTGCCTACAAGCCGAAATCCATCAATGCAATATCCCCACAGACTGATATCTGTGGCCAAGAGCTAATTTATCCACTTTTTTGGGGAAATTCTGTGTCGAATCCCCTACCATTATGTGTGTATTCTGGGCCTTCCCCCACATATGCCTGAAAATCATCAAGTCAGTCTGGGGGGATATTCAAATCTGTGGCCAAAAATTAATTTTATCCACTGTTTGTGAGAATTCTTGTGTCAAATCCAATGTGTGTATTTTGCCCTCCCAGCATCTCAAATCTAGCATTCATTTCGGGATATTGCTATCGGGTTGGCAACAGTTACTTTCACTTATTGTGGTGATTCTGTTAAACGCTGTTACATGTAGAGTCCCTCCCACCACCCAACCCAACAAAAAAAGAGTGGAGATGGTGTCATCAGTAATTGTGCATTGACGTCACTGATCATTTTGCCCTTCCTATGATCCGTCAGTGTCTGCTTTCAATCGGTCAATAATCCATCAGTATTGCTAAAGCCAAAAAGAACCAGGAGTTGATATAAAAAAAGAGATAACAAGGAAATGAAATATTTGCTTGTCTTCTGTGTTTTGTATACACTATTGCTTTTGGCTACCTAATTATCAGACAATCCTGATGCAAAAAAAAGGACCATTTCATACTGGCCTTATGACTTCTCCAAAGACACAATCAGTTATGTTTGTCATTTTCATTCCTTCTGACAGATGACAAGAGGAAAACCAAATTATAGTGTCAACACCATAGAGTGGTGCAGGGTGGAAACAGCATTAGGAAACCACAGGGTGGTCGAGTGAGAGAGTGGTCAGTTGGCAGCAGCATGAGTAGCCCACAGAGTGGCACAATGACAGATTGTGGAGGTGGCAGCAGCAGAAGCAGTTTACAGAGAGGCCCAATGACATAGTGTAGAGGTGGCAGCAGCATGAGTAGACCACAGATTGGCACAATTACACAGTGTGGAGGTGGCGGCAGCAACAACAGCATCAGGCCGGAGAGTGGCACAATGACATAACTTTGAGGTGGCAGCAGCTAGGTGAAAAAATGAGGAGGTGTCGGCAGCAGCATCACGCCAGAGAGTGACATGGTGACATAGCCTGGAGGTGACAGCAGCAACATCACGAGAAGTGGTGAGGTGGTAGCAGCATCAGAAAGCTACATGATGGCCCAGTTTAGAGTGGGGAGGTGGGTGGCAATACCAGTCACTGGTAAAGATGGTGGGTGGTAGAAGGAGCAACTGGCAGCAGATATGTGGCATCAGGCGGGTGGCTGCATCAGAATAGTAGCTGAGGCAGGTATCCAGAAGAATCAAGGGATCAGGGTCTGCTCCAGGTGCTGCTGCTGGTGGGTACCTTCCTCAATAGGTGGGTGAGGGAAAGCTGCTCATCAACGACTCCAGACTCAGGTTGCTACTAATAGAACTGGTACTGCTGCTCCAACCACACCCCTTCCACAGCAGTCGTGGCAGTGGTACGTGAGCGCTAGACACATACTGCTGTCTCTTGACAATCGCCTCGGTGAACGACTGCTAGTTCTATGAGTGGTGAGGAGCAGAAACATGTGGACTGGTATATGACAGAAAAGACAAACAGCTCCCTTCAGCAGAGGTGGTGGAGCCTTGACTGCCTGAAATGGGATGCATGCCACTGGGTGCTGCTGCTGTTGCTGCGGCAGGATGGACCACCACATCTGAGACACGTTTCTCCCAAGCCACTGGATGGTGATGCTGCATGTGTTGATGCAGGGCAGTGGTGCCAACATTAGGTCCCTGACCCTGCTTCATTTTCTGCCCACAGATTCTACATATACCCATGTTCGCCTCCTCCGGTGTCTTGGCAAAATACTGCCACACCGCCGAGTAGGTGATTTTACCACCAATGCTCTGCACTGACTTACCGCTACCGCCACTGCCTCCTTGGGCCCCTGCGCCGCTACTTTCTGGGTCAGAAGGTGGTCTACCCAATGGCTGTTTGGCTACCGACCTCGCACTGCTGTCACCCTGCTGCCTCCTGGCCACACTACTGACGCGCAAGCTGCCACCCTCTTCTCTCTTTCGATGATGATGATGATGATGATGAAGCCATTGCTTCACCTGGCTCCCAAGTGCGATCAGCTATATAGTCATTGATTACTGTTTCCGTGTCAATGCTGTCCTCCTCAACGATCTCGGTGTACAGAGCCTGACCACTCACAACATAACCTCCCATGCCACTCTCCTCATCACTACTTGCCTGCCTACAGCAAGAAGCAGTGGATCTATGCTCCACCTCTTTGCTACCCACTTTCCTTAAATAGTTTGTTCTTGCTGTATAGTGGCGCAGAGCCCACAGCATATAGCAGTTCTTTGGCTGTGGGAAACGAACGGGACAGAGGTGGGTTGTGGACAGGTGAGGTGACCTGGTCCTAGGCCATGTCAACTAAGGGTTGTGTCTGACAAACCCACTGACTGTTGGCTGGGGTTGTAAGATGTCATCTGGGAGGAAGTGGATGACCTAGTCAACCATTCAAGAACCGTTGGTTTGGAGGTCAACACACAGCCGCTAGATGACACCGGTACCTCTGGCCTCACCAAGTCACCCCTGCTGTGACATCCCCTTACTGTGCTGCGACCTGTGCCAGCTCCAGAAACATTTGTGCCACTGCCCCTCCCATGTGAAGGGTCTGCCACCTCTGTGTCGGACATACTGTTTGATCAAAAATTTACAATAAGACAAACTCTGTTTAATGTAGATGTGTCTATATGACAAATATAGAAGCTGTATTTCAAAGGAGTTTCACCTTATAAGTGAAAAAGTAACTCTTTGGCACAGAGAATAATATCTCACAATCAATCTGCTTGTAATGGAGATGTTTGTGTATGATGACAACACAAGCTGTATTTTAAAGGTTTTTTTAGACAAATAAGTTGTTAGACAAAATTCCTGCCCGTTCAGGGGGGTGGGGGGCCCTACTTGAATTAGTGTTTAACAGAAGAGGTTCTGTCATAATCTGTGGAATCATATGATGACAGTGTAAAAGGAGTGCGCTCTTTGATACTATAGTAGGATTTTGGCCCTCAGCTCGGTTCTTTCTAGCTGGCGCTGACATTACCCTGTCAGGCTGTGGTACCACTTCAGATATTTGGTCAGTTTTGCCCCTGTAACTGCCCAGATAAGTGAAGTGTGAAGCATTGTTTCAATATCAAATCACGCTCCATATGCATATTTCAGCATGGCACAATGTTCTACAACACCACACAGGCTCTCTGCAGCCAGAATATAGCTGTTTTTTAATGCGTTTCGTTGCAAATAAATTTGGAACTAAACACATTTTGGGGGAAAATTCGGCGAATCGACCAAATAGAATTTTTTAGAAATTCGCTCATCTCTAATAGCAACCAATCAGACCCCCCTTCTCATTTTTTCAGAGCACTATATGAAATGAAAGGGGCGCTCTGATTTGTTGCTATGAGTTTTAAACCTATACAGTTTTCACACCTGTGGCTTCAAGTTTCACTCCAGACCATTCATAACCATTTACATCAGCATGGTCTGTGTGCTAGATAACCTGATTATACCACCAGACACAGGCATCATCATCTTGCTTGACCCAGTGAGCATCTACTTTATTCATGTTCATGCTAACTATTGCATTTTACAATTACTAATGATATGAATTGCTTAAGAATTCGTAAAGTAATGATAAAGACACAGATGCCAACTTGTCATATTAAAGATACATTTTACCGAGCTTCACTACACAGTCACTGTCTTTATGTTCTTCTCTTGCAGATGCTAGAATTTCCATTTTGCAAAATGATATGTTTCTAATTATTCCTGAATCATTTATCTGATGGGAGAGCTTTAAATTCCCAATGACTTTATGCCATACACCACTCAGTGATTAACCTGCATAAAATATAACTCTGATTTCCTAAAAAATTCATGAAAATATAATGTTTTCACTTGGCATATCACATTTAATTGGAAAGCAAATTTTTGACAAATCTATTATTTATTTTTTTATCAAGTTGTATACGTCCTAAATATCTGCATATATGCGTACAATAATTTAGGTGCATTACTGTTCAATTGACAAAAATGCTAAATTGAAAAAATGAACTTGTAAATTGAAACAATGAACTTGTAAATTATTCTTTACATAGGGCATATGGGATAGTAGGACATGTTAAATTGTCAAATGTAAAACTGTTACACTGCTATGCCTAGTGCAGAACCTGAGAGGTTGCAGCATGACACATAAACGCTGTCCGTCTTCTTTCAGATCCTTGCATCATGCACTGCCTTCTTAGGCCATGCAATAGCATGTTTCCTTAGAGAAAGCTAGAATTCCATTATAATAGGAGCACCATTTTTAATGCCCTTTAGCTTTGTTTGATTTATAACAAGCCCCTATTAAAATGCATTAAAAACCTTTAATATTTTTTTCCTTTTTTCAGATAATTTATAACATAATTAATAGTTATTTTAATATACTTGCTATTATGAGCTTGCTATATTCGGTGAATCAGAGTTTTCCTCTAGCAATATTTAATCAAAGTCATCAATCTTAAATTAAAAAAAAAATATTTGTGAGTTTCAATACATCTTCTTTTCAGTTGTTTTGGTAATATTGCTGCACTATTCATCTCGAAGAGTAAGACTCCCTTCTTAAAGGAGTTTTATCACGTTCTCATTTCATACCTCCTGTATCCAGCTCTTCAGCGCTGTGTGCTCAGAAAGGGGCGTGTGTGATTTGTTTGAATTGCATATCATCTGACCCTTCAGGATGACATCAAATAAAGGTCTGTTTATGTGTAGAACTGTAAGTAGCTACATTGTAGCTCAGAGGTAAAATGTTTTGCCTCCAGGCACAAGGGTCCTCGGTTCAAATCCCTGCAGGAACCAAACATGTGGATTTTTTTTTTTCTCTATATCAATGCACATACCTGATTGAGGTTTCTTTTTATTTGTTTGCACTGTTTGACTAATTGCTAAGTAGTAGAGAGGACGGGAGTAGAATGACAGCCCCTGGGGTTTGAACACTCAGTAGCTGCCTGAGAGGAGAGGTGATGTTTGAGCATGTGTGACCAGGACTGAGAAGCTCTCAGCACTGGTCGTGTCCCCTGGAGATGAGCTGTAAACAATGGATCACTAAAGGAGCAGCTAAAACAAAAATGGTCCAGAATTTTTAATAATGATGAATGGTGCAAATGTTTTTTTATTTAATTTACAAACTTCCCACATCAATTTTACTTTGTGGCAAAACCCCTGTAAATCTGTTGCTGATAAGGAATATGCGGCCCTGGGTTGTTTTAACCTTAATGTAAAATTTTTTCCCCTTCCCTTACTTTTTTAAAACCTTTTCCACCATTGGGTTTTGCACTTCAATTTAATCATAGAAAAATTCAATCAAATTCAAGTTTTCATTTTGGATTGTAAACGTTTTTTGGGGCCGCCAGAAAAATCCTCTCTAACCGTAACTACAAGAACAAATTTAAAGTATTTAAAGATGTGGTTAGGATTTTTTCCTTTTTTATAATTAAATTACCTCTCTGAGGTTATCCCTGTCATTGTGACCACACTTCTAGTCTATTGTTGTCTCAGGTCCCATGTTCCCTTTGGTAACAGGATTGACATCGGGAAAATGTGACATTAAAAGTGCCAACCCAAGGGCTTGGAAGTGCAGTGGAGAGGTAAGATAACCCTAAAAAGGTCTAAAAACAATAACCCTATCCATGACCACATCTTAGGGTTAAGATTATAGTTAGGGCTTGGTACTGAGTAAAAAACTTTTTGGGTTTTCGGGTATCCTAACAATATTTTTTTTTAAAAAAGTTTAGTTTTAAACCCTTTTTTTTTGGGTGATTTGAGAATAAGAAAAAAAATCTTTTTAGGCAGCTATAGATATGAATGATATGTAATGCCGGAATCTTATAGATGAGGCTACAATACAGTTCTCAATTATATTCAGATTTTATAGAAAGTTAAAGGGAATGTGATATACCAGAGTAGGATTATGTGTCTATTCTAACCTGCTTTCCCTTGTTAACTATGATAGACTTATGTGCTTGATACAAATTCCAAAGTCATTCAGACAATGAGAGGGGTCAGAGTAGATATAAGACCCTGTTGCTTAGTTTTCTAGAGAGTGAGAGAAGTGTTGTTCTACAGGATGTCCTGACAGTGTTCCACCAGAGTCCCTTCTGGGCTCTGGTGTGTTGGGGAATCTCAGCCCAAACCCTTTTTATTTCTATCTGAAGCCAAATGAAAAGTGAGGGGATTGTGTCAACTACGTTATTGGCGATAGGCGTTTCGGCAAAAAATCATCCGAAAGTCATTTTAACGATTATCGCCGATGACCTTTTAAAATCTATGGGAAAAGGAACAACAGCTTCATTTACAACCCCAAAAAGCGGTGGAGAAGGGAATTAACAAAACCAAAACAGGAAATGGGAAATGCTGCATTTTTGCAAAACAAATTTGGCAACAAGAAATCACAGAAAAAATCACAACTATTTTGGTATCCCTGTCCTGTACCACAGATTGACCTTAACCCGCATGACCCACAAATTAAAAAGTGCCAGAAGGCAGTATTTTTTGAACCATCATTTTAGTTGAACTGGACATTGACATCCGTGTCC